>JARHVA010003670.1:1782500-1800000 GCA_037957365.1 Torreya grandis | reverse complement strand
ATTGAAAGAGTTGAATTGAGTGCTTAGAACCTATGTTGATGTGTCTAAAGCACATGGAAGTATTTCATAGGTATCTAAGGGTTATATAATATTATTTAATAATATTTATATGTAAAATATTTGAGTATTTTCTTTAGAAGATTGAAAATGTGTTTTTTATGTTTGAAGGCCTAAAGACTAAGATGACCTAATTGGTAGGTTCAAGTGCTGAGTTCGTGTTATAGATGTCATGGAGACATATGGGATTAAAAAATGGGTTTATTAGAAATTTATTTAATTTTTTTAAAGCATTATCAAAGGATGAAGTTTTTCCAAGTAGTCTCACATGTAACATGTGAGTATGAAGGCCTAATTGTTTTAGGTCTCACCAAGACCTAATGGTGGTTTGGGGATAATGTGGTAATTAAAAACATATGAAGAGTCTGTTTCTCACATTTAATGTGTGGATGGACCTATTTTAAATGTTTTTAAAATATGTAAATCATCTTGGCCAACGAAGATGGGCTAAAGGAAGAGAATGGTATAAATACAAGGTCTATTTGGACTAATTGGGCTTGTTGTGAAAGTGTGGATTCAAAAAAAGAAGATAAAATTTGAAAGTGTAGGTTCAAGTCAATAAGGACCATCAACATGTGAAAAATGTCAAACATGTTTCTTTGATCATGTTGATGTATGTGGATAGACAATTATTGGAGCCAATGAGCCTAGAAGAGGTAGATTGAGTGAGTGAGCCCTTAAGATAGTTTGGGTGAAAGAGTGAAGGTGAAGAGTGTAGACCAAGGTGATCATCATTAGTTGAAGAGTATAAATAGTTATTCAAGGTGATATATTTAAGTATCTAAGTGGTTACTTAGTTACCTATGGGTTTGGTTCCTCCTTTTAAGGTAAAGTTTACTAAAGGTCTACTTGTTGTGGGTACTCAACTAGATAGGGTTAATAGATCCTTATGATATTTCTATCTTGATAAAATAAGGGATGGGTGTTATTTGATTAGTTTTTCTTGGTCTAAATATTGGATCTCATTTTATAATAATGTATTCCATCTTGTAGGGTTTAGTAGGTTTTGTCCCCCAAGAGGGTTTCCCACATATATGACATGTTCATGTGATGCATGCTGTTATGTATGCTTTAGATGTATGTGTTTTCATGTTTATGTTTCTTTATCAAGTTGGTGTATACCAAATGTTTAAGAGTTGGGAGTTGAATTAGATTATCTTGAATCACTGATTCATTCCTAGTCATTATACCTCTAGAAATTAGTATCAGAGTAAGACCTTATATGAAAGTTTAACCACTTGAAAGTGATCCAAGGTAAAATATGAGTGAAAAAATCATGTTTGATAAAGTATTTTTCCATGATTGTGATGAAAAGGAAGTGTTCTATAATAGTGAGGAAGAATAAGTTGATTTAGAAGTTGAACTCATCGGTGTACTTGGTGAACTGAAAGAGAAAAAGAAGAGGAATTATAAAATAAGGTTAGTTCTCTTAAGTGAAGTTTGTTTGCAAGTCTGAGAGAGAAGAAAATAAGAATAAATAATAGATAAAGCTCAATAAGGAGTTACAATCATTGAAATCAAGATCAATATCAAAACATGATAAAGATAAAATAAACATTCTTGAGGATCAATTAAGGGTTATAAAGATAAATCTACATTCAAAAGAGGAAGAATGAAAACACCTCAAATCAAGGTGAGCATGATGAGTTGAAGTCTAATTGTTTACTCAAATTTTCTCTTCATTATTTAGTTTATGAAAGTAGAATTAAAACTACAAGAAAGGGGTGTGTATGGGTACCTAGTTGAAAGTGTGCATACATTGATATCTAGATGAAGTGAGAGTCACTCTTTGGCTAGGGAGGTAGACCTATAATAAGAAAGGACTAAATGGAATTTGTTGGTTAGATAATAAGATGGGGGGATTGCCTAACATATGCTAGATCCAAGAAAGCAACAACTAGTTAGGATGGTTGTCAATCCCCTTTCTAATAAAATGTTAGATAAAAATAAAATAAATGAAACTTACATATAATAACATAAATTTAAGTTCTATTTCATATAAGAAAAGTAAAATACTTATTTAAAAAAAACAACTAACTATAGTAAAAATTTGGTTAATGTTTAATCTAAGGTAGTTGGGCGGTCTGATTATATTTATGGTCTATAGGCGATAGGGACATAGAAGAAAAAAATTTAGTTGTGGTTTGGTTGGTGGTTTATTAAAAAATAGTTAAATAGTGGTGGTTATGTTAATCATAAATAGTTAAGGTAACCATTAGCGGTTAAGTCTAACCATCGATGATTGCCTATCAAATTTTGAGAATGCAAAAAATAAGTGTTATGAGCTAGGTAAATGGTTAGATAAATGTTTGGGTAAGGGTTTTAGGTTGGTACAGGTTTTATATGATTATAGAGGGTATAAAATATAATGAAAATATAATATTTTAGTTAAGGTTTTTAAACCTTAAAAAATAAATAAGGAAAACTAAAAACCAAGAGAAAAATACTTGTTATCAAGAGCAAAGGAGAAAGTGGGAGAGAAGACCTGGAGGAAATTTGTTAGCACAATAATAATCCAACCTCTAAGAATGATTTGGATATCCTTCTAGTAAGGTTGGATACATACAAAAACTTTAGCAACATGTACTTATATATTTTATCTTCTATTTTCCTTTTTTTAACTCTATTTTTATAGGAAGAAGTTGCCAATTATAAGTGGAAGAAGTTGCTAAATGTTTAAGATGAATTTTATAATTAGATAAATGGATAAATATTCTAATTTATATTCCAAAAAGTTGGTTTGTATCACCAAATGAAAGGTTATTAAGTTGGGTGCAAAGTTGATTTCACACCCAACTAAAAATTGCTTTGATATAGGGTGGCAAACCTAACCATCGATGGTTACCCTAACCATTAGTAGTCAAGTTTTGAGAGGAAAATGGGTGAAAAGTGGTTAAAAGGAAGTGGGTTAAAAATGTTAAGTTAGCAAGCTAAAAAGTGGGCTAGGTTAACTAGGTGGTTAACTAGCTCCAATGTGGGGTAAGTGTTTAGGGGTGTTTCAACATCAAAGATGGGGTAGTTTTTGAGTGTCTACATTTCCCCCCTTTTTATTATGTAGCTTTAGGTTGATAAGATACAAAATAAAAATATAAGTTGTGTAAGGTTAAAGGTGAAGGGTGATGCTTGAGCTAGCTCTATATGTATTAGGCAAGAGGATGCTACCTACATAGTTCCATGGATATAATATCCAAAAAGGACATCAATCCAAAAGTAGTTCTTGAATGGTTCATGGGTGGGTTTTAGAGAATAGGTGTGTTTTAAGGGTAAGGTAGTGATACTAAATTGGGTTCCCCCAAATTGAAGAATCACATGGTTTATTTTGGGTGAAGGTTTATAGAGAAAGGTCATCTGTAAAAGGTCTAATTGCCCCAAGTATGCTAGGAGGTATTCTCCCTCAAACTAGGAATTAATTAAGTGAATGTTGAATTGGGTTGGGGTTTGATAAATTGTAGATGATAAGTCATGAGTTGGCTGATAAAAAGGTGAGGTTGGGCATTTGAGATGTAAACCTGCACATAAAATGTATCTAAGTGTGATAGCCAAAATCATGCAAAGACTAATATTTCCATGTTGGTAACAATAAGGTTAGGTTATAGGATAAATGACAAGGTAATATGTCCCCAACATTGGTCATAGCTAATTAGGTTAGTCTTATCAAGTCTCCTAGAGAAGGTCATTGTTTACTCAAGTATCTAGGGTAGGAAGTGCTTTTGAGAAAAACATAAATGGTCTAGTTGTGCATGAGGTGGTGGAGATTAAAATGTTCATCATGAAAAAAAATGTCTATATCGTCAAAAGGACCAAGGCAAGGTCATCACAAACTATGTAATAGGCTGGGTCAAAATGGGTCAATGTCAAGGTGGATGCAGTTGAATGGTTGGGCAGTTTGGTGAAGAAGGGTAATGTCCAAAATTTAAGGGAGAAGGTGACTCCAAAAGAGGTTGGTGGAGAAGGGTAATCTATATAGTTTGAGATAGAAGGTGATGCCGAGAAGGTGACTCCAAAAGAGGTTGGTGGAGAAGGGTAATCTATATAGTTTGAGATAGAAGGTGATGCCCAAATAGGTTTGTAGATGTCTAAATTGGTTTCTCCACTTGGTTGTACCACTTGGTTTGGTTTGGATTGATAAGGTTGATAAAGGTGATAAGATATGTAAAGTTGGATTTGATAGGTTAGGTTAAGTGGATAAGGTCTATTTATAGGTGGTTGGGTAAATAGGTTTTTTAGTCATGGTAGGTAAGGTTGAATAATTTTTATTGGTAGGTACGTGTTTGATTTGGTAAGGTTGGTTGAATAGGTTTATTTGATAGGTTGGGGAAGGTAGGTAAAGTTGGTTGGTTGGTTTGATATGTTAACTTGATTAGATGGGTTGGGTGTATGAAATTCATAATTGTTGGTTTGGGTGGTAGTTATTAGTTTGTTTGGATAAGGTAAATAAATTTGGTTTTATAGGTTTTATGGGTTGAATTTGGTTTGGGTTGTTTGGTTGATTAGGTGATGATTTAGTTTCAATGACTCCAAAGGGAGAAGACATGTCTTCCCAAGTGATCATGAAAGTATATGGTGGAGGTTAAATGTTTCAATTGAAAAAGAACATGATGGCAAGATGAGTGGGTTTATGAACATAAAACCCTTCTCACACTTCTAATTTATTATTAGTTTAATGGTTAAAAAAGGTAACTTGATCACATGGTGTCAATTAAGCTCAATATCCATTGATTTTTAAAGGATAAAAGGGGAAATCGATGGTACATAATGGGTGATAGGTATGGAAAACTTCATATAGTGAGGAATTTATTCTTTTGTAGGTGACCTAGGAACCTTGATAGACAAGTCCATGTCATATACTAGGTGTAGACTGATCGATTCAGGAAGTATACTGATGAAAATTGATTATAATTTTCTTGAGATAGTATTTTTTTGATATAGGCTCTTATATTGTTTGCTTTCATATTTTGGTGAAGTTGATCAATGTGATAATCTTCAAATGATTACTTTTGATAAATTTAACTTAGCCATCATTCAAGGGATTGGTCTAAGTTTGAGTTTGTTCATATTTAATAGCAACGCTTTAAGGGAGTAGTCTATTTTAAGTTCAAGCACTATTGATTTTTTTGAGTAGTTATCCTTCAAGGGAGAAATATACATACTAAAGATGTTGACCTAAGTGATATTGTAATATCCTAAATGTTTATATGGTTCATTATAAATGGGCCATATATATAGGCCTAAGGTTTTTTTTATGAAGGCAAAGCCATGGCACATGAAGGATAATGATGGATGAAAGAGGTAGTTTTAAGTGACAATGACCATGTAATTCCATCTAATTAGATACAAAAAGTATCCATGAGGATCATTCCATGGGTAGAGCCATGATATCCATGCTTAGTATTAGGCAAAGTTTGTGATGGATAACCACATGATCTTATTTTTAATTATTTGTCCTTAAAGCTAAGGAGATGATGGTGATTGAACATAATGGATGAGCTTAAGTTAGACATAAAATGATAAGGATCTTGGTTTAACCAAGGAATAGATGTGAATTCCAAGTGTTTAAGAGGTTCAAGCTTGATATGCCCTAAATCCATGCTTGTGTGGATGGGTAATGTTAATCAAAAGAGTATATGTCTCCTAGTTATTTTGTGACTCTTGGGTAGATGGGGAAATGGTATGGGTTGAGAAAAAGGTGAGGTTGGTTAGGTGACAATATAATGGAGGAAGATAGTTAAAAAAAGGAAAAAGAAACATTTAAAAGGTAGTCAAGAATGGCTAAGGTTAAATTTTTTTGGTTGGTTGGATGGTAAATGGTTAAGGATAATATCTTATGGATAGGTTGCTGGAGAAGGGTAATTTCCAAATAGGTTTGGTTGGGGGGAGAAGGTGATTCTCCAATAATTTTGGTTAGGTGTAGGAGAAAGGTAATCCCCAAGAGCTCAAGGTTTGTTGGTTGATAGGATTATTTGGCTGGTTTGGATTAAGTGGGTTTGATTACTTGGGTAGAGTTGATAAGGTGGGTTGGGTTGATAAATGGTCAAAGCTTTATGGAGGGAAAGTTCTCCCAATTTGCTTTTTCCATGGATGGTTAGAAGAAGGTAGAACTATCCTAAGGTGAAGTGATGGTTAGTAAGAAGGTTTTAAGAGGGGTGAAGATGACTTCACCCACCTCCCCAAGGGTTGTTAGTTGTTAGTCTTTAGTGGTTAGTAAGTCAAGTTCATAAGTGGTGGTTTTAGTGACATTTCCTCTAGTGTATCAAGGATAAAAAAAGGTAGTTAGGTTGGATTTAGGTAGGGTAGGGTAGGTTTGATGGGTTAGATGGGTTGATTTTAGTTTAGGTTATTATGTAGGTTGGTTATGGTTGAACAGAAAGGTATGTTGATTATGGTTAATCAAGTTGGGGTAAAGTTTGGTTTGACTAGTTGAGAGAGGTAAAATAAATGGTTGAGATAGTTTGACTAGTTTGGTTGTTTGGTTTGGTTGGTGAGGTAAGCTTGGGTGGATGTTTATATCTAAGGTTAGGTCAATGGTATGTTTGGTTAGGCTAATGGTAAGTTTATTTTGGTTGATAGTCATTAAGGTTGGATTGATAGGTTTCATAAAAGTGGTAAGTGGAAAAGGTAGGTTGGTTAGTTCCACATGGTTGAGTGGAAAAAGGTGGTAGTTTAATTCCATATGGCCGAGTGGAAAAGATTGATTGATTGTTTCCACAAAGGTAAGTCAAATAGTTTAGTTGGTTGGTTACACAAATGTGAGTGGAATAGGTTGATAATTTGACTCTACAAAGGTGATTGGAATAGGTTAGTTAGTTGGTTCCTTGAATGTGTTTTAAAAGAAAAGTTGAAAAGAGTCCACTTGGTTGACAGTGGTTTGATTGAGGGTTGGAACACGGTTCCCTCAAAAATGATCAAAGGAAGAGGTTTGATGATTTATTGTTTGATCATATTTAAGGCTAGGTTGGAAGGAACATAGAGAATTTCCTTGAAACCTCTTTGTGATTGATAAGGTTTTGGATGAGCATCTTAAAAGAGCCACATTTGTCTATCCCATGTTTGTGTGTGCGATGATAGGCACAAAAATTATTCTCTACAAACCAAATTGGTTTTGGAAGAGAATTGTTGATGGGTTTTATTGGAGGAAGGTTAATGATATAATTTTCCAAGAATTTATCAAGGATTAAGGCATATGATTCTCCTAATAGGGTGTACTACCTAGGAAGAGGGTGCACTAATGGTTCTTGAGTTGGTAAGTTGGTTAGTTTGATGAGGTTTGTTTATTTAATAGGTTTGATGAAATGGGTTGTTTTGGCGGGTTTGATAGGTTTGATAAGTTGGGTAGGTTTGATAGGATAGGTAAGTTTGATAGGTTATTATTGGTTGGACTTGATAAGATTGATAAGTTGGATAAGGTTGGTAAGGTTGATAAGGTGGGTTTGTTTGATTAGTTTGGTTGGATTGAATGATTGATAGGTTGGGGTTGATGAGTTTTTTTGAGGTAATGATACAATGGTTGGGTTCATTTGATAAGTTGGTTAAGGCTGATGAGGTGGGTTGGATTGATTGGTTTGGTTGGATTGATGTGTTAATATGTTGGTTGTTTGTTATAATGATAGGTTGATAGGTTGGTTGTTAGTTTGGTGGGTTAGTTAATAAGGTGGGTTGAGGTAATTGATATGAGGATTGGGGTAGATGGCCCAAGTTTTGACATGGTTGGGGTGATTGATATAATAGATGTTGATAGGTTCTTGGTTGGGAATGATGATGATCAAATGGTTTTTGATAAGTGATTTTTTGGTTATAGGTGAGGTTTATTTGATTCTAGGTGGAGTTTGATTGTTCATGGATACATAAATAGATGACTCTAACTTGCTTATTCGGTTCATTAACATTGTAACTAGTTCAAGTGGTAGTTGATAGTTTGGGGTTTGATTATGGTTGATGTTGATGGATGATGGATATATTTGGGTTGATGGTAGGTAAGGTAAGGATCATAACTCTTTTTATATGCTGAGTAATGCTCAAATATAAGAGGGTTGTGGTCTAATATTCTAGCAGAGCTAGGATCTCTAGAAAGTGTTATAGAAGGGCTCTCCATTCCAATAAGGTAATAGAGATGAGGGTAAATGAGGTTAAAATGATGGAAGGTTTATGTTATAAGTTTAATTCATCACAAATAAAATAAACATAAAACAATAAAAAAAGTCTAGAAAGTAATGCATACACTAAGTGTGTTAGCTCTTAGGATAATTTTTATCTCATGTTGGCTTATGCCTTAGTTAAAAATGTGTGAGGGTAGTTTAGCTTGTAAATTGGGTAATAGATAATAAATCTAAGGATGGTTTTAGGTAATTTTTAGGCACTCAAGAGAATTTATACTAGAGTAAGTACATGTCCTAGTACTGGGGGATTGCTCCCTACACTTCATGATCTTGAAGCTAGGCAGGGTCACTTAGCCAAGATATACCATTTGTATAGGGCTTATAATCTAATAGAGAATAGAGTATAATCTCCCCTTAGTGATGAAATCTAAGTTGGATTACCAAGTAGGGTAAGGTTATCTTTTTGGTGGTGAAATCCTAGTTGGGCCTTATCTCAATTATGTTATGATGTGTTGATTGATTATGCTGTTTAGGTTTTATGTGTGTTATAGAAGTGACATTATTATAGATTACTTGCCTTTTTAAGTTACTAGGTGAACCAAAACAGTAAGCAAACAATGGCTGCAAGGCTTGTTTTAAACCCAAATGGAAAATTTTATATTTCTTTGGATGAGAAAACAATATATACATATATATATATATATATGTAGAGAGAGAGAGAGAGAGAGAGAGAGAGAGTAAAATGATAACTAGGAAAATAAAGGTGGTGGGGCCCATTAGGCATGCCAAAAATTTTACTCAAATTTTCTACTCATTTCTTAGTTTGTGAAAGTAGAAGTAAAACTATAAAAATGGGGTGTGTATGGGTACCTAGTTGAAAGTATGTGCACATTGATATCTAGATGAAGTGAGATCTCCTCTTTAGTTAGGGAGGGAGACTTGTAGTAAGAAATCACTAAATGGAATTTGCTTGTTAGATAATAAGATAGGGGGATTGACTAGAATTCTAGATCCAAGAAAGTAACAACTAGTTAAGATGGTTTTCAATCCCCTTTTTGATAAAAGGTTGGATAAAAATAAAAGAAATGAAACTTGCATTTAATAACATAAATTTAAATTATATTTGATACAAGAAAGTCAAAATTCTTGTTTGAATAAAATAACTAACTATAGCAAAAAGTCAGTCAATGTTTATGCTTAAGGTAGTTTGTGGGGTTTGATTGTGTTTCTAGTTTGTCATGTGATAGGGACAAAAGATTTTTTTTATTGTGGTCTAGTTGGTGGTTCAGTTATATATAGGTAACTAGAAGTGGTTAAGGTAACATTAGGTGGTTAATTTAACCATTGGTGATTAAGGATAATCATTAGTGGTTACCTGTCAAATTTTAGGAATGCAAAAAATAAGGGTTACATGTTAGGCAAATGGTTAGAAATTTTTTTGGGTAAGGTTTTTAGGTCAGTATAGGTTTGATATGGGTCTAGAGGGTATAAAATAGAATAAAAATATAATATTTTTATCAAGGTATTTAAACCTTATAAAGGAAATAAGGAAAACCAAAAACCAAGAAAAAAATACATGTTATCAAGAGAAATGGAGAAAGGGGGAGAGAAGAGCTAGAGGAAATTCATCATCATAAAAATAATATAGCATTTAATAATGATTTGGGCATCATTACAATAAGTTTTAATACCTATAAAGACTTTGGTAGCATGTACTTATAGAGTTTCTCTTCTATTCTCCTTCTTGTAGCTCTACTTTTATAGGAAAAAAGTTACCAATTATAAGTGGAAGAAGTTGATAAATATTTAAGAGGAAGTTAATAATTATATAAGTGGATAAAGATGATAATTTATATTAAAAAAAAAATGATTTTTATTTCCAAATGAAAGTTTTCTAAGTTAGGTACAAATCTGATTTTGAACTGAGCTAGAAATTGCTTTGATTTAGGTGGGGGAACCTAACCATCGATGGTTAGGCTTAAATGTCAATGGTTAGACTACTTATAGATGGTTACTCTAACCATAGATAGTCATGTTTTTATAGGAAAATGGGTGAAAAGTGGTTAAAAGTAAGTGGGTTTAAAATGTTAAGTTAGGAAGCTAAATAGTGGGCTAGGTTAACTATGTGGTTAACTAGATCTAATGCGGGGTAATTGTTTAAGGGTGTTTCGACATCAAAAATGGGGTAGTTTTTGAGTGTCTACACCAATATTGATTCTATAAATATTATTTAAGAGAAATCATGTATATTTAAATACGACATAAATAAAATGAATAAGGAGGATAAGGATACCACCAAAGATCTTAGAATTCAATCACAGGATACAATTTCAAGCATGAGGGCTAAAGAAGATGAATGTGTTCAATTAAAGGCTAATCTTGTTTCATTGAAGGATGAGCATGAAAACATCATAATAAATATAGGAAAGATTTTTTAAAAAAAAAAAAAAATTGAAACAAGGTAAAAAGGATGGTCATATGAAAGACAACAAGTCAGATTAGGTCAAAGACAAAATGAAGAAACTAATTAGACAACCAAATGATTCAAGGTATGACAAATATTTCATCGGCCATTGTTTTTTTTGTCATATTATTGGTCATATGGAAAAGGACTATGTAAAAATAATAAATTAGTTAAATGGATATTTTTTCCATATTCAAATAAAAGGTATGGAAGACATTAGTTACTCTAGTTGTCAAAATGGTGGTCACATTGCTATGTTCTACAAGCAAAAACCATGAATTCAAGATAAGTTCAATCAGGCTCCTAGAGTGTAAAAAAGAAGATAAGATAGATAAATCAATGTAATGATATATTCATCCTAGAATAATTATTATGCATGCAATCAGTTTGGCCACATTGCTAGAGAATGCCAAAGGAGAAGAAATTAGTTAAAGAAAGATCACAATCATCATCAAGAAAAAACTATGAATGATCTTATTTATTTTAGATGTCATAGAGTTGGTCACATTGATAGGTATTTCAAGAACAAGTTGAATTATTTCTCAAAGAAAATATGGCATATGGAGCTCCTAGTGTGTAATGAAGAGGTCACAAATGGTTGTGAAAACCTAAGTTTATTTGGAGAGATTAGATTGAGACCAAACATGGTTTGTTTCCCATGATAGACATGAAATAAAGTCAAGATTTTCTATTTTATGCATTAGTTGACAAGTTTGAATAAAAAATAAGTCAAATATCCATTCAATGTCATTCTAGTGATGAGGTAGGATTGTAATTCAAATGAGAGTATGGAGATATGGGAATCTCCTATATTTTCAGACTTTTAATCTCACTATGGCAAAGGGCTATCTTTCTCTAAGCTTTAAAGAAACACTTTACGGAAAGAGGAACCATGGTGTATGCTAGTTTATTTTTTTGGTTAATTTTGCAAGATAAGAATATCATTTAAAAATGAGATTAGCTAAGGGGGAACAATGAGTTTTATGTAATTGATCTAGAGTGTTGTGATGGAATGATTTATAAGATATATTCAGAGACATCAATCCTAAAGTTGAAGTTTTGGTCAATCTTTGATAGATGGTCTAGTTGGTAAATATTGTAAAGAATGAAGCTAAGTATGTAAGGTATACAATTAGGGAATGTGATTCTTCAGGTGTCTTATCAAGGATGATGAGTTGCCAAGATTTAATTTTTTCATAAGAAAGGTATTTTGATCTTGTTTGATAGTGTTCAATCTATGTTCTGGGGTTTTGGTCTTGAAGATAAGATCTTGTCAATTTATATTGCTTAAATTGATTGGTCAAATGTTTAAATACTAAATACAAGGTTGATATGGAGTATGAGGAGAATATGTTTTCACATTTTTTATATCATATAGAATGTCTTAGATTTATATAGATATCAAGTTAAATTTGACATGGAGTTAGGGGGAGCTAAATTAGATAGTTTAAAAGGCTTGAAAAGTTGTGCATAATATGAGGGGAAGCATGTGTGAGATGTTATAGTCTTGGTGGAGATATGAAGAAGTTTTCTACAAATATGAAATCAAACATGTTGATATGATGATTTGAACAAACTAAGTTATGTGCTTTCAATATATTGAATCCTCATGCATAAATAAAGGGGGATATTTTTAAATAGTTAGGTCCTAGGATCAAAGGATTGTGTAGAAGAAGTTGAGAGATAAGATATGAAGGAAATTATGTTGATTCATCATTGTTGGAAATGGTCTAAATATGCTCAAAAGGGTGCCTAAACTCAAAAGCTATGTATGATCAAAGAAGATTGTAGTTATGGATCATGTTTTGAAGAAGATGAAGGTAAGAAGAGGTATGCACAATGTTAGGGGGAGTATATATAATATATAAAAGGTGTTAATTTATTATTATTGGTCATTTAAGTCTTTTTAGGTTCACATGATCAAGATTTGATCCCACTTTGTCATTGTGTCAGAGGGGAGAAAGTGTTTGAAGAGAGAGACATAGTCTATACATAAGATTTGTATTGGTGTCTACATAAATGAAAATTGGGGATATTTTTGGAGGTTTTTATATTATGTCTCCAAGGTTACCAAGGTTGTTGGTAAGGTGTCATGTGTGTTAGATTGACAACGATAAAGTGTGCTTCAATGTGCTTCAGTGTTCTTACATTGTTCTTTAGTGCTTGACTTTATAAGGTAATTGATAGATGGTATTGATGGTATGGACATGTTTTATATACCCTATGTGATGTTATGAGTTCTTATAGTGCTTATGGAAGTGAAAAAAATTCATCAGAATAATCATATGAATGTCTAAGCTCAAATAGTCATCTTGATAGATAAAGATGAGTGAGCAAATTTATGACATCATATTTCACATGTGTGAAGGTTCTAGGTGTATTTTGATACATTTATGGATTCCCCTATGAAATTTGATCATGTGATTCAAGTTTCAGGTCATGAGGTCAAGGTTAGAAAAATTTATTAAGGTGCTAAGTTGGCCTTCCACATAGAGTTTTATAAGTTCCCATACTAAGCCAAATTTGCAAGAAAATATCTATAGTGAAAATTTAATTAGATCATAGATATAACGAAAATAATTTAATTTGACTAGATAATGATAAAATGGAGATTAATAAGTTAAATAGTTATGATTTCATGCAGGGCTTCCATGTGGTGGAAGCTCATTTACATCAAATAGTCAATATGCTCATAAGGCACACACTAATGACAAATGTCACAATATCAAAATCTTTGAAATTATACTAATGACAAGCATATGATCATGAAGATAGATATAAATGGTGTATGTTAATTCAATAAGTTAAAGGATCCTTATATTTCATGTATAACTACCAATTAACACAAGCAGATTGACTGAATGATACAAGGTACATAGAAGGCACCCAAAGATGCCAAGTGGTAGAATCACAAGAGCTCAGATCGAATATCAACAGTGAGAACATAAAGATAAATAATAGGATAATATAATTTAAAAAAAAGGTGTGTATTTTTTCAAAGTTTTTAAGGATCATGAGATGAATTCAAACTGTTTGATGTTTAATGTTAACATAGTGACCATTGGCATTTGAATTTAACAAAGGAAAAACCAATGCTAAATATTTTGACTATATCTTTTAATCCAAATTGAATTTAATGATGATGTAAAAATAAAAGTAGTAAAATAATCCAAGTCACATATATAAACACTATTTATTATATTTTAATGTTTTTACAATCAAATATATTAATCTATAAAGTTGACTATGTATTTGACCATGTTCTACAAGTGATTTGAGAAGGATAATTGGGTTGTTCTTTATAGAATTTTTATGTTTCAAGATTAAATAAATATTTGAGAGTGTTTCATAATCCATTAATACTATCTATATGTATTTTTTAAGTTTTACCAATCCATATTTAGTGTGAATAATTGCTTGAAATTTGACTATGTTTATTGAATGCACTGGTAGATTGAGTGACCATGTTCTGAGAGTGAATTGAAGGTGTTTTGAGAAGATTTAAGGAATAAAATGATAAATTATATGTTACATAAGTATATAAGTATTATTACAATAAGTTTCATGTCATGATATGCCCTTGATCAGTTATGGACAGTTAGAATTGTATGACTATATTTTTACTGTATGTGACCATTCTGAGTGGTCGTTATGGCAGAGTTGAATTAAGTGCTTAGATCATGTGTTCATGTGTCTAAACAAAATGGACATTTTTAATAGGCCATAAGGGTCTACAAATATTATTTATTCATATTTATATGTGAAAAATTTGAGTATTTGCTTCAAAAGTTTGAAACTATGTTTTTTATGTTTGAAGGCCTAAAAAGCATGACCTAATTGGTAGGTTCGATTGTTGAGTTTGTGTTGTATATTACATGGACACATATAAGAGTAAGTAATGGGTTATTATAAATATATTTTATGTGTTTTAATCAATTTAAAAGGATTAAGGTGGTCTAAGTAGTCTCACATTTAATGTGTGAGTATGAAGGCCTAAGTGTTTTAGGTCCCACAAAGACCTAATGGTGGTTTGGGGATAATGAGGTGATGACCGATCTATGAAAAGTGTGGTTCTCACATTTAATGTGTGTATGGACATATGATAAATGTTTTTAATATATTTAAATCATCTTGACTGACCAAGATGGGTTAAAGGAAGAGATTGGTATAAATACAAGGTATATTTGGAATAATTGGGTTTGTTGTGAAAGTGTGGATTCAAGTGAAGAAGAGAACCTTTGAAAGAGTAGGTACATGTTAATAAGGACCATCAGAGTGTGAAAAATATTATACATGTTTATCTTATCAATTGTATGTAGGTGGATACATAGGTCATTAGATATAATGAGCCTAGAAGAGGGAGATTGAGCGAGTGAGCCCTTGCGATATTTTGGGTGAAAGAGTGAAGGTGAAGAGTGCAAAAAAAGGTGATCATCATTAGTTTAAGAGTATAAATAAGTTTTAAAAGAAATATTTTTAAGTATATAATTGGGTTCTTTATTTCCTATTGGTTTGTTTTCTCCTTGCAAGGTAAAGCTTGCTAAAGGTCAATTTGTTATGGGTGCTAAACTAGACAAGGGAAGTAGCTCCTTGTGGGATTGGTGTCTCACTAAAATATGGGATGAGTGTTCCTTGATCAATTTGTGCTGGTCTAAATGTTGGGTCTTATTTTATAGGACTATATTCCATTTTATAAAGTTTAGTGGGTTTTATCCCCTAAGAGGGTTTCCTACATATATGATGTGTTCATGTGATGGATGCTCTTATGTATGCTTTGGATGTATGTGATTTCATGTTTATGTTGCTTGATCAGGTTGATGTATGATGAATGTTTAAGATCTAGAAATTGAATTATATTATCTTTCATCACTTATTCAACCCCCCTCTTATTTATTTTACCTCTAACACATTAGGGTGTGATAGGCCACTATACTGGGGTAGGAGGTCTCATATTATCATTATATCACTATATCTTCCTACATTTTAGTGCCAACTATCTTCTCACAAAACTACCCAAACATTTTAGTTGATAGAAAACTCTAAAATGGGTCATAAGGAGAGGGGAGTAGGTTGTGGAAAGGTAGGATCCTTTCAATTTTCATGCATATTATCCTTCATGGGATGATAAATATATATATATATATATATATATATACACATATATATACTTCACTAGTTATCTAAAACTTACATTACTATGTAGGGTTATTTAAGGCCATTGATATTGAAAATCCCTAGTTTTATCAACTTTACTTGAGTGTCTTGTTTATGATAAAGATCATTTTTTTTAATTGATTCTAACCTCTCTCCCCCACCAACCATTTCATTTCCCCTTGATAGGTAGGTTAATTTAATAATCTATCCCAATTTATATACTTCCCATTCTCCACCTCTTTTAGACATGGTACAAATATGGAAATTTTATATTTTCCATTTTTATAACATAAGTTGCATCTTTGAGTGTTTATGAGATGATATCCTAGTTATTTCCTTATTTTAAATAATTTATCTTAATTAGGTTTTAGGATTTGATTCTTATGTTCATGTTTTTGTGGGTAATTAAGTAACATTTTCCATTTCTATGCTCTTTCATTTCATGTTTTCCATCTTTTTTTGAGTATGGATTGGTACTTATATTACTTTACATACCATTAATCAATTCCATGTGTCCCTTATTTAATTCTATATTGTTACATATCTTACATTGGATGATTTTTTATTGTTTTTAGGCATAAATAGCCTTGGATTTTTGGAATAACAATTATTAACTTACTCATTATTCATTTTTTAATTCTAACATATACCTTTTCATCCCATATTACCAATATTTCAAGTGATTTTATTCAGTTGGGATAGTTTTTCATTTAATTTGATGCTCCTATGTTTTCTTAATTCACTTTCTAATCTTGTATCCCTAGGTTTTGTCTAATGTATATATGCCCTCCATGATCAAGTATATCATTATTTCATGTATCCATTCAATGATAAAGGTAATTAAAGGTATGTATATGGTAATTTCATTTAATTTAATCATTTACTTTCAACATGCATTTTAGAATTAAATATTAGTTATCCTAGTTATTGTGTTACTATGCTCTTTCCCAAAGCATCATCCCATGTTACACTATTATAGCACATGATGAAATTCATGTGATACATATTTATACACATAATATTTTTCACTTTATCATTTACTAACACTTTCACTTATGGAAACTAGTTGAGATTCAATCTCCCTAAGTGCACACCTTAAATGCTGCATCAAGAAATGGGTGGGTATGCCTTTCATGGTTTGGGAGAGATGTTTCTACCTATTTCATGACATATCATTCCTATCCCAATTTAACTTCCTAATATTTTTCTTTTATATATATTTCCTTCCATCCTATTTCATGAAATTTTCCTAGTTTACTCATTTCTTATGGCATCATTCAGGGTATTACCTTTTGTTTCATGCATGTTCCCTCATTTTAATGTATTAACCTAGATGATGTGGTTCTAAGTTTGTATTTTTATATTTTATATTAATTTAGGATAGATAACTTAGTTTAATGTTATCCAACTTATATTAATTGCATTTTTATGGTTTATGTCACCAGCTTAGCCTATGTGTGGGTATCTGATCACTATATATGAATATTTCATTGCAAATATATACATAAATTATTTGGTACTTATTTTATTTGATATTACTTTCACGTCTTCCCTAATCATGTTTGGACAAGTCATATGTAGAATATTTTAATAAATAAATATTATCTTGTGGATAGATGTTTTTTTTTGTTTAGTAGATAAATGTGTTTATTTATAACCTTATAGTATTTCCTTTATTTCATTGTGTGTGTGTGTGTGTGTGTGTGTGAGTGTGTGTGTTGCTTTTTTAGTA
>JARHVA010003670.1:1735000-1777500 GCA_037957365.1 Torreya grandis | reverse complement strand
ATTAATTTTTTTGGCCTTTAATTGTATAATTAAATTTATGTCTAAATCATGTAAAAACCTTAGTCTAAAATGTTTTTAGCTTAGGTCTTTTATAAACACATACCATTGGATCCTTTCCTTGACTTATTGACCTTTTAACTTGACATGCAAGTTCTTGATCTCATTTTAAAGCCCCAAGATCTTACCACCTATTCCCTTTAGGTTTTTCCATTTATATGCACACAAAATCAAAGACAAGTGTTTGGTGAATTAAAGACCTTACCACAAACAATTTAGGCTATGTTTTTCTTCATGTCAATAAACATGATTAAAACTTTAATATAAATTTTAAGCTAAGTTCAAAACATAAAAAAAGAGTCCCCTTATTAATTATTCCCCATTAATCCTTGATATGTAAGGCATAAAGGAATTATAATAAATAATTTTCATTGAGGTCTTAGTGGTATTAATAAAAACAACTAGGACCCAGGCAAAAGTTTTAAACTAAGTCTATAACAGCATGCTTCCCACATCAATTTAAATAAAAAAGACCCATGTAAATTTGAATATTATTTTCACTTGGATATGATCTAATGATGAAAGATAAAATTTGAAATGTCAACAGTTCTAAAAGTTCTACAAGAGTGATAAGTGTCACCATCTCAGAGGCAACTCAAAGATCCAATGGCATGTGGGATCATTTTATTTCAATTTAAATGGGAACAATTATTATATGTTAAACTTATCTTAATATTTTAGCCTATATTTTTTTTCATGATTATTAACATGACCAAAACTTTAGTTCAAAATATTCATACTAAGTTCTATATTTCTCTAAGCCCCCTAGTCTAGTCTATCATTCACATGGGCTAAAATTAAGTAGAGCTTTTTTATTATATATTTTAAAAATCCTAGCTTAATATTTTATAATAAGGTTTTGATCATGTTTATTAACATAAATAAAACCTTAGGATAAAATTATATCTTAAGTTATATATTTCTTGAGAACTTATTAAGTTTATTTTATGTTTTTAGGAATGGAGTGAACCTAGAAACGACAAGAATCAAACTCATTGGGAGTCAATAAGTCAAGCATGAAGATCTATGATGCATGTTAAATCAGGCATAGATGATCTAATGGTGCATAATTAAATTTTAAAATTAAAATGACTCAAATAATCATGAAGATGATAATCTTTTAGCATGCAATCCATGGTTAAAACTTGAGCATATTCTCTAAAATCAATTATACGTGGAGCAAAAGACTGAACCCAGTATATATAGATTGATAGAGCGTGTTTGATTTGTATAATCAAGATAAATGATATGAAAGAAATTTAATATTTCAATAAAGCTTAGAATGAATGTGGTAGTTACAAGTGTCACAATCATGGGGAATATAAGTCATAAACTAATGGCATTAAACTTAATAGCTCAATATCAATGAACCACATTGATTAGTGCAAGAAGATACAATGGTGCCAATTGAGATAGACTTTTAAAAGGGATAAAAAATAAGGAAGTGACATGTCCTAAAATGTCAAATATTTATATTTTGAGTATTAATGAGAAGTATCCCACAATAAAACCATATAAGTAGATAGCTCAGATAAAAATATCTTGTAGACATAAAAGTAATTCATTTGTATTTGTCATTAGATACTAAGGGTTGAATGTTCATATACCTAATAGGGTAAAAAGAATAAATTTTAAAGGAACTAGTTATCTATGATAAATTAACTGATGGAAAAATGTAACAAAGCCATGAAGATCAAGGACAAAAGAAAAGGGCTCCAATTACAAAGAGTCTCATAGTCTATTGAGTTGACAAAATAATTTATTTTAAATCAAAAGACCCTGTAAAACATTTCAATGGAATATTTTATGTGGAAAAAGAAAGAGAAACATGTAATGAACAATTTTGCTAGGTTAGTCATAGTTAAATAGGGTCATGAGTTATATTATCATTAGAAAAAATATACTTGTCTATGACACTTTTCCATTTTCATGTTAACACTTGTCCAGTTGCATGTTGAGAAGGAATGACTAACATATCTCATTAATTTTCCATATAAATAAGGTATTTCCAATTATTAAAAAGGAGGGGGGAGATCTTACATCCAAAATTACTTTGTAAACTTGGAGCAAGTATTACAAGTAAGGAATTATAAAAAAATTTATCCAATATTCATTTGTGTGTTTAATATCATGGCTACTTCTTTAGTTATCTAGTTCGATATTCAGATTTGAATTATTTTTATGGATCTTAGATGTGAACATGTTAATGCAGAGTTGTCAATTTGTGTTTATGCTAGGTTGATTGAAAGTTCTTAGGTTTACTTCACTTTCTTTTCTCTTCCTACATCTGAGCTAATTCTATTTTATTGTAGGGGTAAAATTCTTAAAGTGATCCTAATTTATTATTTGCATTACTTTTCCTTAGACATTTTCCTGATATATAGTAGGATACGCATCAATGCAATTTCATGATATATATTGGTTTAGTGCATGTCTTAATGAAATTTAAGATCTATCATAATTTCTTGATTGAAGATCATAAACACCTTTCTACCCTACCATCCTTTTTTCTCCTTTTTTTTACCAATTCACATTAGTTTAGCTTGTCATTGTAATTATCCATGTTAGCTTAGGGTTTAGGATTTAGGGTTTGGACACAATTCATTAGACTTAGTTTAGATCACTTTCATATTCAAAAATATTTAGGACCATAGTTGCTCCCAAAAACCATTTACATGTTACTTTTATGAAGAAATCTTTTAGCTTGGCCACTACTCCACCATAGATCTCAAGAAGATCACAACCAATAACTCATACAATGGACTCTTTGCATCTAGAAATGAGAAGTGTTTCTTAAACACTATATGAACCTACTGATACATTTAGGTGCATTAACAAGGGATAAATTAAAACTAGAAGGAGGACCTTAGCTAAATATTTTTGAATTTATAGTATCTTTGCTAAGTATAGTGAATTTTGTTCAAAGATCAATGCATTTTTTGCATATTAGTGCTTCTTTTATAATATTTGTGTAAAGATCATTGATCTTAATGATTTTAGACTAGTCTTTAGGCTTATTTAGCTAAATATTTATAATCTTTGAAAATTTATGTGAAAATTTTCAAAGGTTTCTTAAGCTTTGTTAAGGATCTATTTGTATTTGTAAAGATTTGGTTTTCATGTTGTATTATGAATAGGATGTGGAGCTAGAATGATCAGAAGTAAGATATTCATCAAGGTATCATGTGGATAGGTATATATTTTATCAATGTGCATGGTAAGGTACATGATTTCCCCCAAATCACTAAAAGATTTTTTCCTTCTTTTAGTCCTAATGGTGTTATGATTGCTAAAGAACACATTAAGTGCTTTAAAGTTGCCTTAGGATTGTTAAATATTGTTTATTAAGATGTTGACCATAGATTCTTTCCTTTTAATCTTAGATATGAGGCATATGATTGGTTTATTAAACTTCTTTAAGTTTTCATTTTCATTTGGAATGATTTCAATAATCATTTGATTAATCAATTTGGAAATATCATAAGTCCATATGTCTTATCAATAATTCATTACTGTAAAAAAGGATTCAAATGAAACCATTAGAGATTTTAATGCTATATTTCAATAGAGGTTGAATATAACTATAGCTCATTATAGACCTATTGAGTCATTAGCTTTAAATATTTATAAAGATTCTTTAGATCTATTAACTTCTATGTTTTTGAAAATATCTATTAGAGTCATTAATACATTAGTTTTAGTCTATGTTAAAGCTATGGTAATTAATGGCCAAATGCAACCCTAGGGTCAAATGGAATACGTTATTGCAAATATCAATCTTAATTTTCCCATGCTAAATTTCATAATTTATGTTAGTCATAACATGCTTACTTTAAATAAAAATATAGTTTTAAAGCAATTACCTTTGTGTCATGCTCATCCAAGTAAAAACCTAGGATTCTTGAATAACATTGCAAGTGGATCTCATCCACAACATCAAAGAAATATGTTGTCAATAGCTAGAAGTAGTCCTCAAGTTTACAATTTAGATGTAACTAAAGTGAAAATGACTCCATAATAAATTAAATTGAAGTAATATAATAAGTTACATCTAAGATGAATGGAGTTCCTAAAGATGTCATTGAAACACTTACAAATAAAGAAGATGAAGAAAATGCAATAGATTAGGGACTTTCATATGATTCCATCAAAAGTTTAGAAATATATGATCAACATGTTTCAAATGGTAAGATTTCAAATGGATGTCATGTCTTTTCTATTGATCATGATGAAGAAGCCTTTTAGGATGAGTTGGAGAGTTATTGTGCAAATATTGATAGTCCATGCACACTTCATATAGAGATTGGGGAATGTATTATAGAAAGTAATATTGAAGCTATTATTCAAGAAGGAAATGATATTTTTGAGATCTAAAATCAAAATGAGTTTGAGCTTAATGAAGACATTAATTTATGTATACCAACTAAGTTCACAATACAACCATGGAAGGAGAATGAGACTAGACATGATCAGTATTTGAATGAAGTAGAGATAGCTTTCTTGATGCAAGAGAGAAGAATTTGGGGAAAAAATTATTAGATATTGGATCCATATCTTAAATCCATGCACTTGAGAATGGAGGTTGGAAGCCAAGTGTCATCATACAGAAGACACAAGCATACAAGTGATCCTATATACAAGAAGAGGCCATTGAATGGAAGCAATCATGTTTCAAGGCTCTGTAGTAGACTAAATAACTTTCCATTTGATCTTGGAGGTATGTTATTTGTGATGTTAGTGTAGGGATTTATATTAGTTTCTTTCCTATTTCTTTCCTTCCTATCCCTTATGTGTAAGTAGTGATTTTAAATATTTGTTTGCTTGTTGTTTGTTATGCTTTGTGTTTGGTGTGTTTCATGTGTTTACTTTCTTTACTTGTTCCTTACTTCTAAATAAGTCCTTTTGGATGTCCCTCAACTCAAAGTTCACCTAATTTCTGAAGAACTTCATAGTTCACAAATGCAGGTATGTTTTCTCAGCATTAATTAATCATGGATTATTGAAATATGAGATTAATGTTATAATTTAGAGAAACTAGTAAAGAATAATAAATAGGTTAATTATTCCTTGAGATTTTATACCTTCTTTTTATCTAAGATTGGTTATAATAAGTAATGCACATATAGTGTGAATGATTGGATTATTAGGATACAATCATGCTTACACTTAAAAAAATATTATTTCCTAGGACAAAGTTTGAAACCAAGGATGATTGTCTAAAGTTAAAAAACTTGACCAAATCCCAAAACCTAGATAACCTGGTTCCCAAATTTTGCTAAAGAGTTAGAAATGATTTTAAAAATACTAAAATAAGAACATTATTTCATAATTCAAAATATTTCTAAGCAAAGGTGATTCTAGTAATCTCCACTAGAGATATGGATGCCTAGATAGACGTGGATTAAGGCCTTAAGTGGAGCTAAATGTATGTATGTTAGGGCTATGGATTCCTCAATGGAAACAAAGTAATTCTCAAGCCTCCCCTAAGCTAAAGAATGATTCTTAATGAACATCTAAATATGTTTGAAGTTAACATTAATGGTTAAAGTCATGAATCTAGAATTTGTTCTCCAAATCCTATGGTAGTCAATAGGTGGAATCAAATCACACACACAACATGACTATGTCTTTATGTTTAATCCTAATTCTACATGTGCAAGATTTGTTCTAACCATGAAATGATCTTAATAATGGTGCCTGATCAAGTGGAATAAGTAACCTAGTTATTAGTCTAAAATAGAGTCTCTGAATTCTAACATATTTTCATGTCCCCCAGAAGTCACTGTTTATTGAGGTCAATATACCCCCATTTATGAAAATGGGGACCCTTGTTTCAAATTATGAAAATTTATGCTTGAAATTAAAAATGCATCTAATCAGAGTACCATTAAAGGTTTTTGTACATTATCTTTATTTAAATATCATCCATACTATGATTGGATTGGCATATTTACACATGATTTTGGTTTGATCTTATCTAAATTTGTTAACATTGGATCTCTTTGTTTCAGGTTATAGGTTCAATGGAGTCCCTTTTGGATAAAAATTGTTTAGGGTTTTGTGCTTTAATGATTAGTTGACCCTTTGATTAATATTTTTGGCCCTTAATTGTCTAATTGAATCTATGTATAAATAATATAAAAACCATAGTATAAAATGTTTTTATCCTAGATCTTTTGAAATAAGATTCAAATTTACATGGGTCAGTTTTATTTGAATTTACATGGGAAGCACTTTAGTATAGATTTAGTTTAAAACTTTATCCTAGGTCCTAGTTGTATTTATTAATACCAATAAGAGCTTAATCAAAAGTCTTTATGCTAATTCATTTCTATCTTAGAGATCAAGGATTCACAGGGAATAATTAATGAGGGGATTCTTTTATTATGTTTTGAACTTAGCTTAAAATTTATATTATAGTTATAATTTTTGTTTATTGACATGACATAAAACTTAGTTTAGATTATTTGTGCTAACTCCTTTACATGTCTAAACACTCATGTTTTTAATTTTGTGCCTAAAAAAATATACAACCCTGAAGGTAATAGGTGGTGAGATATTTGGGCTTCAAAAGGGTATTAACGACCCATGTCAAGTTAAAAGGTAAATAAGACAAGGAAAGGATCTGATGGTACGTGTTTGATTTATTAGAGATGATCTAATGATGTGATATTAAATTTGAAATGTCAAAGGGTCTAAGAGTTTTGTGAGATTTATAAGTGTCACCATCTCGAAGGCAAATTGAAGATCCAATGGCATTCAGGGTCATTTTATTTTAATTTACACAAGAAAAATTATTATATGTTAAATTTAGCTTAATATTTTATCCTAAAGTTTTTGTCATGTTTATCAATGTGACCAAAACTTTAGTTGAAAGCCTTCATACTATGTTCTATAATTCTTCAATCCCTGTAGTCTAGTCTATTGTTCACATGGGCTAAAATTACAAAGTGCAGCTTAAGACTTTATCCTAAGGTATTTATCATGTTTATTAACATGAATAAACCTTAAGATAAAATTATATCCAAAATTTTTTATTTCCTAGGACATTAGTAAGTCTATTTTATGTTTGTAGGAAAGAAGCAAACCTAAAAATGACAAGTGTCAAGTTCATTGGGAGCCAAGAAGTCAAGCATCAAGATATATGATGTGTATTAACTTGAGCACATATGATATGATGGTACATAATCAAATTTGAAAAATAAAAGGACTCAGAATAGAAACATATAATACAAGCATTAAACATGCAAACCATAATTAAAACCTAAACATCTTCCCTAAAATCAATGGTACACACAACAAAGGATTAAACCCATTATATAGAGATCAATGTGCATGGTTGATCCATACAATCAAGATAAATGGTGCAAGAGAAAGTTGAAATTTTAATGAAACTCAAAATGAATGTTATAATGACAAGTATCATAAGCATGGGGAATATGATAGAGCAACAAATGGCATTGAACTTCTTGGCTCAAGATCAATAAATTGAATTGATCTGTGTAAGTAGATCTAATGGTGAAAGCCAAGATAGATCTTTTAAAGGGATTAGAACCAGTAAATAAGTGACACATTTACTAAAATTACAAAAGGTCATATTTAAATTATTAATGTGTAGTATGCCATGATGATACCACACAAGCAAATAGCTTGGATTAAAAGTTCTTATAGACCCAAAAGCAATTGAGCTATATTTGTCATTAGATATTGAGGGTGGAATGTTTGAAGACCTAACAAGGTAGACATAATAAATTTTAAATAAACCAATTATCAATTCCATATTGATTGATGAATAAATGTAACAAAGCCATGAAGATCAAGAACAAAATCAAATGACTACAATTGTAAATAGTCTCAAAGTTAATTGAGTTGACAAAGTATTTTCTTTTAAATAAAAAGACTTTGGAAATCATTTTAAGGGAATATTTTATTTAGTAAAAGTAGGAGTAACATGTAATTAAAATTCATGTTAGGTTAGTCATAGTTAAATAGGGTCATGATTTTTATTAACATTGGAAAAGAGATGCTTATCTATGATACTTGTCAAGTTTCATGTTGACACTTGTCTAGTTGCATGTTGAGAAGAAATGACTAGCACATCTCATGAATTATCTATGTAAAGGAGGTATTGTAAATTGTAAAAAAGGAGGGGGGAGTTCTTAGAGCCAAAATTAATTTGTAAACTTGGAACAAGTAGTAAAAGTAAGTAATTCTACAATGTTTATCCAATATATGATTATATGTTTATTTTAATGGTTGCTTCTTCAATTATTTGGTTTGATATTCATATTTTAATTATTTTTATGGATCCTAGATGTGCACATGTTAATACAAAGTTATTAATTTTTTATTATGCTAGGTTGATTGAAATTTCATTGGTTTACTTTGCTTTCTTTACTGTTATTGCATTTAGGATAATGTTATTTTATTGTAGGGGTATAATTAATAAAGTGAGCTTGATTTATTATTTGCATTACCTATCCTTCGACATTTGCCTAATATATAGTAGGATATGTACCAGTGTAATTTCATGCTACATATTGGTTTAGTGCATGTCATGATGAAATTTAAGCTTTATCATAATGTCTAGATTGAAGATCATGGACACCTTCTTTCTTCCCTACCCTCCCTTTTGCTCTTTTTTTTACAAATTCACTTTAGTTTAACTTGACATCGTAAATATCCATGTTAGCTTAGGTTTATATTTTAGGGTTTGGACATCACTCATTCAACTTATTTTAAATCACTTTCATCTTCATAAAGATTTAGGACCACAATTTCTTCTAACAACCATTTACATGTCCGTTTTATGAAATGGTCTTTTAGCTTGGTCGCTATTCCAACATAGATCTCAGGAAGATCATAACTAGTAACTCATGCAATGGATTCTTTTGATATATAAATGATAAGTTTTTCTTAAACACTATATGAACCTAATTATACATTTAGGTGCATCAACATATCCTTGCCTTCATGAACAAATTATATGTAACCTTTATTTTTATCAATCATTTATCCTATTGAGTTTAACCATGATATTTTGAGCACAACACTATATGAATTTGGGATATAAATAACATGAAAATGAATATACCATTATTTTGAAGAAATTATAAATATTAACTACATTTAACATACACTTGTTGTGAATGCATTAAATATTATCTAGTTGTTTAAACTTATTTATAAGAGAGATAATAAATAACATAAAACAATTTTTTTTTATCTTGATTTTCCATAACCTTGACATCTATGAATTTATTTCCATCTAAATGAGCAATGATAATGAAAGTGCCATGATATGGGAAAATACTTTTAATTTACCCATTTGTATAAATATTTTAAACTATAGTTTTTCAAGTGTCTCTTTCTTTTTGACCTTTATTTTTTATAAATCCTAATTTAAGCATGTTTATTTGCTTACCTTGAGTTTTGTTTGTCAAATTATCTTTTTTTTAACATTGCATTTACAATACATTGTTTTTTTAATTGTTCCTTTTCATGTTGTTCCTTCCATAATTTTGATATTTTAACTTGATATGTTTGTAACATTGATTTCTCTAGCTTTTCCTTTTCAGTCTTTTTTTGCTCTAATTTTTCCTTTTGAATATCTTATTTCTCTGAGTTTTGCATATGCAACTATTTTAATCTAAATTTTCCTTTGGTAAACATTCTTGTTATTTTTAAAATTGTGCTTTATGATATGAAATCATAATGTGAGTGAGTTTCTTGAGTGGTGTAACAATGCTAAGATCACCACTATCAATTTTATTTTATATATTTTTCTTCAAATTTAAATAATAATATATATGATTACCATGCATTATATGATATACACAATATTATTTTGGTCTCCTTAGAGGATGTAGAGTGGGTAGTTTGATCATACTATTTATAAGCATCTCCCTTAGAGTACCTATTATGACATGGAATTTCACCCTTGTGGGGGAGTTCTTGAGAATCAACCACTCCTAGTCATAACATGGAAATAACCTTAGGATATGTTTTGCATATAGTGAAGTTGACCCTTGAGAGAATATTGGCTTTCTCTTGATGGATCACCTATATTAATGTTGCTACAGGGATAAGGGTTAGAAAGGGAAAAAGGGATCCTAAGAAGGCTAACAAGGTGATGAAAAAAATATAAATGGAATTCTCCCATAATATTTAATCCACACTAGATCAACATAAGACAATGTTATCTTACACAACCTCAAAATCAAGCTAATTGCATAAGTATTTCATAGACTAGGTTCAGGAAGCAATGAACATAAACAAAGAGGAGTTATAAGACACATTAAGAGATTATTTAAATAGGATAAATAACACTAATATATACCTAAAAATATATTTAAAGTACCTTAAATTAGGTAAACAATAAGGATAATGGATATGGGAAAATATCCCTCATAAGGCCATCATCCACAACTCATTAAACACTGATCAAAGGTAAGAGATAGCCAAAGAAAGTCCCTTATTCTTGAAAAGGTAGTTATTACATATTTTTGATAGGTTTTAGCCTTATCAAAATTAAAATATCTTGAAATGTCTCAAAAATTTCCTTGATACTCCCAAAAATGAGCATCCTTACAAATGGGAAAGAATGGGTGATAAATAGAAAGGGGGAAGAGAGAAGAGCAGGATCATGTTAACCAAGAACAATCAATGACCTTCCATTTTAATTAATGGTCCACAAAACTTTAATCCAATTAGGACTGATCCTTCATCAACAAATTAGCCTATATTTTCTTCAATTAGTCTTCAAACTCTCTCGTGGCTAAGAAATATGCACTAGAAGACAAGAATATGTTATGTAGATGATGTGTCATGATCCTTTCAAGGAAGAAATATTCTTAAGAGTTGAAATATAATTAAATTATCCACTATGCACTAATCACCATATGTATTTGATTGATTCTCTATGACATCTCCCACTTGACTTGCTTATGAAGACAAAATATTCATATTTTGAACCTGAAAGAGGCATGCTATGTCTACTTTGAGCAGTGGTAAGTAACCACTTGTCAAGGATATGGCTATATAAGATATGATAAAACTATTCATAATAATTCATCTACCCCATTTCAATATCTAGACATATGTTTACTATAGATGAAAACCAATCTCCTTTATTGGTTATCATATGGATATAATATTGATGAAAAGCCTACAAGCCACATAGCTTTGTTCTTGATCCCTACTCAATAGCTACTTGACCACATTTTATATCTACTAGAACTAGAAAGACCTATTTATTCCTTTGAGCATTCATGAAAGATAAGAATTCACTCTTTACATAGATATTATCAAAAGAACAATGATCATAGTCATAAAAAAATTATGCAACCCTAAAATATGGGCCCCGTAAGTTTTAGATCTTCAAACCAAAGGTTGAGACTATGATTTAATGGTGATAGAGATTCATAATTAACAATATTTATTGTATGATTGCATTTTCATGATATATGCTTGAGTGAGCTCTAATGGTGGCATATGCCTTTGAAAAATTTGCCTTGATTTAACTTAGGTCAAAATTATTCTCCATCATAGGTGAACCATTTGCTCTAATTTGACATAGGTCAAAAAGATCTTTAATGACTCATAGGGAAGAATGATGTAGTCATATAAAATGTGAAATTGCAGGAATTAGGCATGGATAATGACACCCAATCCATAGGTCCTCTTTCTTTCTCACACAACCCTTTTAGGCTATTTTTTCACTAATTCCCAATCAACTATAGGCTTCTAAACTTAGCTCTCTCATACCTAAGCAATGCTTTTAGGCCTATATCTATGCCCCCAAGTCTCATACCTTTAATAAAATAGTGACTAAATTTTATAGGAGTGTTGGAACCCACGGTGCCATATTTTTAGTGTTGTTTTCCAAGTGCATTTTTACCTCTAACAGTCATATTTTCATGAATCCTTATCTTTTTCCCTATCATCTTAATACAAGTTCATTTAACCCATGATCATTAATTAATCTATAAAATGCCATTCAAATTCCATTTGTAAGGCTTGACACTCATTTACAAGAGAGAAGAAAGAATACAATCAAGTATACTCAATCACTCTTCCCTATTCTCTACATACAAACTTCCAAGATCATTTCAAGCTTATTCAAACCTTTACATCAGTCCCTAGTCATCTAAAGTACTATATTTTCACATCTAGTTGAATACATCACACATAATTTCACCAAGCACTTTAAATGGGAGAACTACATTTTATTGATCCCTCTTTGGAGTATTGGTATGTAGCCAACATGCCCAAACATGGGGTTTGAAGTGCATCTAATGAATCCTTTACACACTAACCCCTTATCTCTCTTTCTAAAATTTCCATTCAAGTTCAATAAAAAAGTGTTCTTAAGGGTTTTGAAGACTAAATCAGACACACAATGAGATTGATAGGCTTTTAGACCTCAAACATTCATAGATAGGGTAACAATGGCTTGTTGAATAGAACCTAGAAAGATTTTACCCTCAAGACAACAATGCCAGAATAAGAATACAAAATTGGATAGTATGGTGTCCACTTTCAATGCTCTAATCCAACCTATAAACAAATTTTAGGAACCTATTCTAGCATATTTTCTAGTCCTGCTCTTTTAGTATCAAGCCCTATCTTAGTCTAGATCAAACAAAATAAGCTAGTTATATTTTCTCTCATTTCCTTTTATATTTATAAAAGGAAAAAGTACTATTTATTTACACAAATTATTATGTTAATTAAAACATATTATTCTCTAATTTACATTTCCTATATCCATTTATTATTTATGAATTAAAAACCTAATTTCTTAAAATAATAAAATATTTGGTGAATCTGACTTACTTTGAATTTTTGCACAAAAACCCTAGAAACCCTAATGATAATTATTTATAATTTTTTACCATCATTTTATATTTTTTCTTGAATTAATAAATAAAAAATCTACCAATTCATTTCAAAAATATCATATATTTTGTTTAAACCCTAGTTTGCACATACTAGGTCCTTTTTGCATACAAACACTTTTCAAGCATTAGGAAAAATATGTTGCTAATTTTAGAAATATTTTTTGATTTTTCATAAATTTCTTAAAAAAATTCTACAAATTTTGTCTATTTTTATCAAATTATTGCAATAATTTTGAAAAAAAATCATTCAAACCCCTAGTTACATCAACTAAAATCCTAGCTATTTTTCAGTGCTTTTCACATTATTTTATAAAATTTTAGTTTCATATCAAAATCAAAATATCAATTTCAATAATAAAAATTCATAAAATTTTTCACATGTATTTCTAAAAAATATTTAGTTTCATATACTAGCACCTCTTAAGATGCTTCTTGTGGTATCACCTTTCATCTCTCACTAAATTATAAAAATGATGTTCTTTTATTTAAAATTTTTTCTTAAATTTCATCCAAATAATTAGGAAACCATAATAGGTCCTATCATGTACATGAATGATGAATTTTATCATATATTAGTACAAAGTTTTAATCTTTGCATTCATGTTTATTTTTCATTATATGGGATGGTGTAAATAAATTTATCCTTTACTATGTAGATCCAACTCCTACATCACATCCCTTAGAGCCCCTTCCCCATATTCAGTCATGTTACATGTTCCATTTCACTCTTCCCCAAGTAACTACCCATCACTATATAGCCCAATTCACACCTTTTGTCCCTCCACCTCCTTAACATATCGATTTTCTTTTCTCTCCTCCCATAGCTACTACTACTTTTATATGCATTGTATATATTATGGTTAGAGATATTACTTGACATGATGGCATGCCTCCTTAATGTACACAAGAGCCCCATCACCCAACTATTCCAACACATCTTAGGCCTAACCCACCCACACAGGTAGATTTGTACAAGGCATATGACACTATTGACCAATTGTATAACACTCTAGCTAAAATTTCCATGTTAGGACTACTTCAAAAAGATAATGTATTTAAGGACATTATTTATTAGGGACTCACTCACACTTCTCTACCTATTAATTTAAAACCTGCTTATTTTGCATTAGTGGTCAACACTTTAAAAACTATAGAAGATGTAATTTATTTTGATAGTGAGGACATGCCTTCTTAGATAGTTATTGATCAAAATTTGCCACTATTCATATAAGTACAAGTCAAAACCAATGTATTCAAGAGATTTCTTCTTGATAGTGATTCTAGAATAAATATATGTAATATCACATTCTTACAAACTATTGGTGTAGATTTGGCATCAATATAAAAAACATATAAGAACATCTAAGGGTTAGATGATATACCATGATAAAAATTAGGTACTATTAATTTAGATATCATGATGGGCCCAAAAACCTTCCCAACATAGTTATAGGTCATTCCAAGTCAACTTCACTATAATATTTTTCTTGGATGACCCTGGATACATACTATGGGTGTTATCCCTTCCACTCTCCATCAATGTGTTAAGTTTCTCCATGAGGGATATCTATACACATGTTTAATAGATAACTAATCCATTTAGATATTATCAACTTACAGAGTCCTCTTTGACTATTTCATGAGATGGGACACCATATCTCATAGTACAACCACTAATTCATAGCATTTCTCTTGATCAAATACATACATATGAGGTTAGATACACTAGCACTTCCCACACTACTCCACTTATAGTCACACCATCAACACTGGCTCTTTTGCTAATCATAGTAGCTTTAGTCAGTATAGCTACTTCATCAGTCATAATTCTGACACCTATTACACATTCACCATCAATGATAATAGTACCAATATTTTTAGTTGATTTGATAGTTACTCCACTAGTTACAAATATTTTAGCAATAACACTTTCTTATACTACTATAGCTAAGGAGACTCATATATCACAGTTACCCCTTGTGGTAAATTTTGAGTTACCATATGTACATGATGTTGATAGAGATTCATAGGCTTTTTTAGATGATGATATAACGCCCACACTCATAGATGACTATTTGTGTGGACTGAGATTTACACTAGTTGACCTAGGAGAGTATTGAGATGACTCTAGATCTCTCATCCCACATCCTACATCACTTATAGAATATTTAACTACACTCTCAAGATATGATCCACACTCACAACCATAACTTGATCACTTAACACATATAGTTCACATGATTACTTCCATGGATATAAAGCTAGTTATTCAAATTTTAGTAGGTAGTACATAACATCAGCCATAGATTATGTTACAAATATTACTTGATCATGGATTGATCACATTACCTATAGTATGACACAAATATATTAGTAGATTATCACACCAAGATGGTCACCCATTTTTTACTTTTCACAAGATTATAGGTCATGATACAAACTCATGTACATATTTACAACAAAGATTAGATAAACTACAAGATCAAGTAATTATTTAGATTATAGCACCACTAGTAGCATCAACTCCACCACTTACGTTGAAGACATCTACTAGTAGGACTAAACATCCTAGAGCAGAGTCAACATCTCCCCCACTAGAGTAACCTTCAGTTCACCTTCAGCATGATGAAACCATGAACATAGCATCTATAGCATAGGATGATGATCTCAAGGTATTTGATGATGTTCATGACCCTTTCCTCTATTTCCATCCTCATATCCCTTCCCCCCTCCAACCTAGTCTTTTATATCATTATGTACATACTAATTTATTTACTTACTTGTATATAGTATTTTTTAACATTGATTGTATATAATCTCTTACGCATTGATTGTGCATAACTTATATCAAAATACAAAAACATATTAAAAATACCAAAAATACTTTGATTTTATGTATCATCCATTATTTACATTACTACTATCATGATAGGACTTAAATTTATTGTTTCATGCTATTGTATGTTGATTTTATACATTACCATGCTTCCCTTGATCTTCTTTGAGTGTGTACAGTGACATATAGCCCTTTGAATACTTCATTCTACCCATTAAGGGGGCACTCATACTTATAAAATTAACACACACATTGATATACATACCCACTGGGGGCATCTTCTACATGAATACACCATCCAGGTTATGTCATTCATACGTTACACACTTTAAGTTATCATACTGATGTACATTACTTTATAGCTTACATAGAATACTAATCAACATTTCACTAATATTTATCACTTATGTATCTCTTATCATATACCTAGTCTTGTACTACACATGTTTTATGTACTTTCACATTTACTTTAATTATTTAGATGTGCTTGTATCTTTCCAAGTATTACATGATTGCTCTGCTTGTTTGGCATAGCTTATGTGATTGCATTTCTAATTCCAGCTTGTCTCCTACTTGTGCCTTAGTACATTTACCAATGTCCTTTGATTATATTACTTTGTGTGCCTTAGGATATTTTCCAATGTCCTTTGGTTTTACTCTTCTATGTTCATGTGGCCCTTGTGCCAACTTTACTTGTTTCATTTCTACATATATGTGCCATTTAAACATTCCTTCCTTGATTTTTTTCTAGTTTGAGTGACATGTGCCCATGTCCCTTTTTTTCATGTTCCCTTGGCCATCCTTGTGTGATTTTTTACTTATTTCTTGTTATCTTGATCGCTTGTTTGATTTTCAATGTGTGTAATGTCATGATCTATATCATGAATTTTCCTTACTTTTCCTGGATGCCATGATGGACATTATGTTTCATCCCTTGAACTAATAACTAAAAACTAATATGTAACATTTATATTTAAATACTTTACACATGCTTTCACATTATTATATCTATCTAGGAATACTCTTGTTGATCTAACAATCTATCAATACAAATATTGTTGTATCTAGAAACATATTTTCAAATATCAAAAGCTATATCATATATCTATATAACTTAACATACTTGTAGGAATTTTTTTATTCTAAGGGAAGTCATTGCAAGATCATAATTCCTAATCCTAGAAGAGGGGGCATTAAATAGGGGTTTTTCATAAAGACCAAAGCTCCTAACAATTGAAATAGTAGAATTAAGACCACTCAATATATAATATAGAAGTCAAACTAGTAAAAATAGAGTAGAAAATAGTGACAGTTCTAGATCAGTAAGTAATTTTCACAGCAGTCAATAGTGTCAAAATTATAAATTAGTACCAAACATAGGGGTGTACACATTTTGGTACTCTTGTTAAGGCAAAAAATACTTAGGATTTCTATAAATAAACAAAAAGTTTAGTTTAGGGATAGTTTTTGCACTTTTAGATTAGTCAAATTCAATAATTTTAGTATAGTTTTCTTAGATATAAGGGTTTATCATGCACGAGATGATGGTTCTCATTTTTAGTTTAGACTAGATGGTTAGCATAACTTCCAAATAATAATCCATGTTCAATATATTAGTGATTGGGGTAAATGTTCACAGTACATTGATCTTCTTTTGTTTCTAAGTTCAGTTCATTGTAGACATTCTTAGTAGTTGTGTGCCTTACTCTATATGTAGGTGGTTGGCATGATTTTTGAGTTCAAATTTCATACAAGTTAAAAATTTTGATTACTTGAGTTCCCGAGTTGGATTTCATAAAAGCTTACCTCCATCTTTCAAAATGTTCAAGAGTGGCTTAGTTTCTAACATACATTCAGGCTATCTATGCCACATTGTTGGATTTATAGTACATCCATGGGCTCCATGATCCATTTCATATGACATCTATTATATACTAGTATCATTTCATAGCTTTACTTAATGGAGTAATGATGGAGCTAAAGAGCTAGCCTTTGTATTCTTGAGACACCTATTCAGAAGGATTGGACACACAATCCAAACATTGATTAGCACATGAATGATATTTTAACTTCACCTAGTGGTAAAAAATGGATCCAAAGATCTAACCTTTGTATTCTTGATCCACATATTTAGAGACATTAGACACACAGTCTAGACATTAATTAACACACATATGATTTGTTGAGTTCACTTAATGGGTAATGATGGATCCAAAGGGCTAGCCTTTGTATTCTTAAGACAACTATTCATAGGGATTGGACACATAGTCTATAAATATATTAACACATGATTAATTCATTAACTTTAATTAGTTGGTGACAATGGAGCTAAAGGGATAACCTTTGCATTCTTAAGCCACCTTTTGAGGAATTGAGCACTCAACTCCATTCATGATATTACTCTTCATTTAACACATACCCAACATAATTCATCACAATATATCATCACAATAGGTTTTGTATGGGTTCACATATCTAATGAGGTGTATTCATTCCTTTTTCTTCTTCTTACTCAACTTTTATATGATCTTATTGTAGATATAGCATATCTAGTAAGAATTGATCGACTTTATGTTTTCATTTATTGATTCACACTTCATAATTTACTCTCTCTATTCACATCCCACATCACATATCTTCATATGTTTCTCCCTTATAGGTAAGTTTAGTTATGCTTTCTATTTTTCATTTATCTTAGTATTTCACTTTACTATATAAATATAATAAAGTGGGGTACATGCAATCATATAAAATGTGAAATTAGATGACTTAGCCATGACTAATGACACCTAATCCATAGGTCCTCTTTTTTTATCACATAACCCTTTAGGCTATTATTTCACTAATTCCCAATCATCTGTAGTCTTTTAGACTTAGCTCCTTCATACCCTATTAGCCATTTTAAGCCTATATATATCCCCCTATGTCTCATTCCCTTAAGACAATATTTCCCAAATTAGATAAGATCATTAAAACCTAGGGTGTCTTATTTTTGGTGCTATTGTCCAAGTAAATTTTTACCTCTAATAGTCAAATTTTCCAAATCCTTATTTTTTCCCTTATCTTCCTAATACAAGTTCATTTAACCCATGATTATTAATTACCATATAAAAGGACATTCAAATTCCATTTAGAAGGGTTGGCTCTGATTTACAAGAGATAATTAAGAATACAAGAAAATACACTCAAGCACTCTTCCCTATTCTCTATATACATCCTTCTAAGATCATTTCAAGCTTATTCAAACCTTTTAATTAGTCCCTAGTCATCCAAAGTACACCTATTTTCACATTTATTTGCATACATTACACATAATTACATCAAGCATTTCAAATGGGAGAACTACATTATCTTGATCCCTTTTTGGAGTATTATAGGCAACATTCCCACACATGGGGTGTGGAGTGCATCTAATGTATCCTTTACACACTAACCCCTTCTCTCTCTTTCATAAATTTACATTCAAGTTCAATCACAAAGAGCTCCTAAGAGGTTTTAAGACTAAATTAGACACACAATGAAATCCACAGGCTTCTAGGCCTCAAAATTTCATAGACAAGATAACACGGGCCTACCAAACAAAAACCAAAAAGATTTTAGCCTTAGGACAACAATGTCAAAATAGGACTACAACATAAAAAAATAAGGTGACCAATTTTGATGCTCCTATCCAACCCATAACTGGATTTGAGGAACCTATTCTAACATGCTTTCTAGTCTTACTCCTCGAATATTATGTTTTGTCTCAGATTGGATCAAATAGAATAAGCTAAGTTCTATTTTCTCTCACTTCCTACTATATTCACTAAATTACATTACTCAAACCCATTTATTATTTAAGAATTAACACCTTATTTTGTTAAATAATAAAACACATGCCTACTATGCTTAAGAACTTGGACTAGTTACCTTGTTTGATCTATTCGGCATAGATTCTCTTCTCTAGTTCAACATATTGATCTAAAGTTGAAAATTGGTAGCCAATCTCTCTTGAAAACACTCTCTTAAAGATATAAGGACTAAAATAAATAAAACAAAACAAATTACCCAAGTAAATTATTGAAGGGAAGACAAAACATAGAATAAATGTGAACAAGGCACTTAGAGGAAAGCATAAAATCTACCTACCCTATACTAACCAATTAGAATGTAACTATACAAAACCATTGACTGGTTATAAAAAATAGATGCCCATTCTTAATAATATAATGTTATTTTCATGATAAGGAATGTATATTTAACATATGATGATATTCTTCTTCAAGAATAAGAACAAAGACAAAGACACCTACCTAATCTAATTGAATGGACATGCAAACATCTTGGAATGGATAGGCAAATTGATATAACTCTTTCTTATGATAAAATTTATGCTCTTAATTAAGCATAACCTATTATGGCTCCTCCTTGTAATCTTCCTTTGACACCTCATCCTAGAGTGAACCAACCTCTAGTTCCTGGTTCTGATCTTCTTCTTGATCTATGTAGAATGGACCTTTAGTAGTCCCTTCAAAGTCTACTCTATTTTAAACATGAGGATTGTTCTCATCAAGATGTAGTTCATTAGTGTCAAATACATACTAATAAGGTTGGTTCAAACCTAATTCTTCCCCTTTTGAATGAAGTGGGATAGCTATCATGATCTCCTCATCATCAATGCTTGTATTGTTCTCTTCAAGTTCACCTATGACTGCAAGCTCCTCTTCTATCCTTTGTAAAACATGTTATTTTACCAAAAGGGAGATGATGGTAGGGTTAAAAACTTCACCTTTATTTCATAAAATGAGAGTATTATTCCATTTAGGGACTTTGAATGGTTTTTTTGGTGGCTCTTTAACTGGTGTTTGGGCTACTTTAACTAACACCTCTTCCTTCTAGAAACCTCTATAAATTGACTTCCACGAGAGGAATGTGTAATAAATAGTTGCCTCTTTTTTATTTTTAATCTCTCTCTCTCTCTCTCTTTCCTCATTTTTATATCTAACTCTTTGATTTTCCTATCTATATTCTCTTGGAATAGATTTTCTTGAATGTGGTTAGGAGCTTTATGAAGATAAGGAACACAAGAGGGTTAATATGAGCTAGAAGAGGATTTTTGAGGAAGATAAGTGGTATTTTGGGTCTTAACAATAGGCTACTCCATAATAGTTCCCTTTTGTATTTGAAGGATCTCTTGGATTAAAATCCAAGAAGGGAAGGTTTGAGGAACACATGAACTTAGACCACTCAAAGGGTCAGTTATAGTGGTCTTTTGGGGAAGAATGTGTGTCATATATGAGGGATGAGATGACATATATGAAGACACATGAGGTTGATGGAGTTAGACCTGATATTCATCAAGGATTTTTAGCTTATCCTTAATGATTTGAATATAACCACCTACATCCATCATGTCACTTGAGAGTTTCTTCCAATATACTCCATCAATAGGTGCCTATTATTCCTTCATTAGTTATAATGAATTTCTCATGTCATGAATGATATGATTAGGGATATCTTGACCATATACCCTTTGTGTATTAAGGTCTATCATGTACCTTTGATACCTAAAGAGCATTTGATTACAACTTGAAATGGATTAGTTTGGGGAATGACTAGGGGCATCTTGAGCCTAAGAAAAATGATGCACTGAATCATGAGAACCACTTAGGGTAAAGATATGAATATTTCTAATCTAATATGAAGGATGTTGAGGTAGAAAATAAGAATATTAATCAAGACTGATGATAGATACCTAATAATGATGACTAGGAACTTGGGTTACAACTAAAATATTTGATTTGAAGTTTCCATTGATGTTTGATGACTTATCTCCAAAGGCTTATTGGATGAATAGAATATTAGAACTCTTCACCACTTAAAAATGTAGTGAGTCCCATCAGGCTTGCTAGAAACTATCATGACATCAAATTTCACCCTTGTGGGGGAGTTCTTTAGGATCATCCACTCCCAGTCATAATATGGCAATAAAAAAAGGATGTGGGTTTCCTATAGTGAATCTGAACCTCTAGAGAAGGCCATACTCCTCTTAATAGATCACCTATACTAATGCTACTTTATGGAAAAGGGTTAGATAAGGAAAAATGTATCCTAAGAAGGTTAAAAATGTGATGCACCAAAGACAAATGGAAGACTCCCATAATCTTGAACCCACACTATATCATCACAAGATAATGATAGCTTACTCAACCTCAAAATCAAGCTAATTGCATAAGTATTTCATATACTAGGTTTATGAAGTAATGAATGTAAACAAAGAGGAGTTATAAGACCCACTAAGAGATTACATCAATGTAATAAAGAACACTTATATAGACCTATAAATAATTATAAAACACTTTAAATGAGGTAAACAAGAAGGGAAATGGATATGGAATAATTTCCTTTAGAAGGCCATCATGCACAACTCACTAAACACTAATCCAAGGTAAGAGATAGGAAAAGAAAGTCCTTTATTCCTTTAAGACGTAAGTTTTGCATATTTGTGATAGGGTTTATCCTTATAAAAATGAGCATATCTTTCAATATCTTAAAGAGTTTTATGATACTCCCAAAAATGAGCATCGTTACAAATGGGAAAGAATATGTGATATATAGAAAATAGGAAGAGAAAAGAGGGAGTACATTAACCAAGAATAATCAATGAGATACCCTTTATGTGAATGTTTCACCACCTTTTAATCCAATCAAGACTAATATTTCATTGATAAATTAGCTTCGATTTTCTCTAATTAATCTTCAAGCTCTCTCATTGGTTGAGAAATATGCACTAGAAGATAAGAATCTATTCTGTAGATGATGAGTCATGATCCTTTCAAGGAAGAAAGATCCTTAAGATCTAAATAGTAATTAAATTCTCTAATGTGATCTAATCACTAGATCTCTTTACTTGATTATTTATGCCATCTCCCACTTGACTTTCTTATTAAGACAAAATATTCATACCTTCAATCTGATAAATCCATGTTATGTCTATTTTGAATGGCAATAAGTACCCACTTGTCGAGGATCTAGATATATTGAATATGAGACATTTGTTCATAATCATTCTTCTATTCCATTCTAATATCTAAACATAGTTTTAATATAGTGAAAACAAATCTAATTTTTTTTCATATGGCTATAAAATTGATAAAAAGATTATAGGCTATGTAGTTTTGTTCTTGATCCCTATTCAATAGCTAGATTCATACCTTTGATCTGTACTAGGCCTAAAAAGACCTATTTTTTCCTCTAAGAATTTATGAAAGTTGAGAATTCACTATATACATAGATATTATTAAAATATAAATGATAAAATTCATGAAAAAATTCTACAACCACAAAATATGGGCCCCATAAGTTTTAGATCTTCAAACCAGAGGTCGAGAATGTGCTTTAATGGCTATGGACCTTCATCATTAACCATCATGACTGTATGACTACTAATGATTGATAGATGTTCTGTTGAGCTCTAATAGTGACATATGCCTTTGAATCATTTTCTCTAGTTTGACCTAGGTCAAAATTGTTCTCCACTAATGTTCTTGGCTTTTAACTTTTAATATTAACCTTTGATATTGATTTGGGCTTCCCAAACTATGTTATTTATTAGATCAAAATCATCCATAGTATCATAGTATCAACTCTTTGATTTCTTGACCTTATGCACACCATATATTTGCTTCTTATAAATGAATGTGAGCCATAGGCCTTCTACCATATTAACATGTCTGAGACATTTGGTATCTTCTCATTTATCTTTGTGATTCACTAACTTATTGATGTATCACTCATTATTAATCTACTTTGTATGATTGAATGTGTACCATTTATCTACTTAGACCCACTAGACAAGTTAGTCGACACACATTTTTATATCTCTATTTAGGTACCCTAGATCTTGAGACTTGTCATCAACACATTCATGCTAACTTCTTGACTTGATGCTCATTGTTAATCTTTGATGTACGATCAATGCACTCTATTGAATCTTTGGGACCCACTAACCTTGTCAGGTTTTCACTCACCTTTATATTTGATCTTATCTCCTAATATCTACACACTTATAAGCTCTACATTTAACCTAGGAACATTTTTAATTCAAATGGCTATTTCATGAAGCCTAAACATAATGTCCTTATGCATGTTTCACTCTAAAAGTATAACATTGAATCTTTAAAAATTAAGATAGATAATTGATCAAGTGATGAAATTTATAAAGGATTATCTAGTCATGAATAACTTCATGTACATGTGGTATTTTGGCCTTACGAGGATTTTTAAACCTACTTATTAAATTCATAATCAAGTTGACTAGTATATTTCTACATGATGTGTTGATGACAGTCTAGTTCTTATATGCTTATGCAAGAACTTTCAAGGCTCAAAATGAGTTTTTGAGATCTATGGAGCTTGATTTATGTCAATTAAGTTCATGATAACCATGAGAACCTATTGAATCTCTTCCCTTGCAACTCTAGACCTATTTCAAGACTTACTTCTCAAATATCAACAAATTAAACTTTAAGCTTACTTAAGTGTTCCAAAATCTTTGTAAGAAATATGATATCTTTGGATCACTCATTCCATCCAAAAATATGTTCATATAATCTATTTTGGCATAATATTTGTATGTAGGCCAAAATTATCCAATAATACTACTTGATTTTTTATTATCCTTTTATTCACTTTTTGAAGAAATAGTTGTAGATGTACTATATTTTGTCTTCCAATATTGATGTGAATGATTTTTAGGAATTAAATTACTATGTGAAGATTAAAAAAAATTTAAAATTATCATATTTTATATTTTTTTATGTGTGCTATTATTTTCCCATGATGTGATATTTGAAGCCAAATAGTAATTTTTATTTTGTAACTCTTATATTGACCTTTTTCTAGTGATGATTTTATCCTTGAGGGATTCATAATCACAAACCCTAGGTAATTTAAATTGAAACATCCATATAAAAAACATCTATATGTGATGAAGGAGATGGAGGGGGTAGAGGAAGGATGTGTTATTTGACTTAATTTGGCACTATAGGATGTGCTACCTTAATCCTTGTATTCGTTATAATATGTACCTAATTACACATATCATACTTATCAACATATAGAGAGTTATGAGGAGGCCTTATAAAATATTTAAGATATAATTATTCATGATTCCATTTACTACTTGGTTTGATAAAATTTTACATTATAAAAGCTTGTGTAAAGAGTCAGATATTTAATGCATCATAGTCATCAAAAATATCTATATAATAAATTACAAGTAAAATAAGAGAAAATGAAAATCTATAAAAAATAATGGAAATGATCCAAGAGAAAGATCACAAAGTCTAGGGAAATAAGGACAAAAATTTTCACCTATAATACACACTAAAAAATAAGATTTAGAGAATAAATTTAGTAATATGAAATCCTATAGGCATGAAAACTCTAGGGTAAGCTAGGGTTTGTTCAATCAGACTCATATTTAAAGTCCACCATAAGATTTAAGCCTTTTTGGAATTAAATATTAACAAGAAATATTATCATAATCAAGTGAATAAGCCAATCGAAAAATAAATTCAATTAAATAATTTAGGTTCATAATATATTTTCATACAATGCTAAATTACACAAATATGATAAATATATAAAGTAAAATGACAAATAATAATTTGATTTATTAATCACAAATGAAATAATAATACTTATATTATTGAATTATTTGAGATAAGAACTAATAAGTGTGGGTCTATAAATATTCAAGATCTCAAATATGATTCGTTAGATTTTAAAAATTAGCTCTTTGTTATCCTAGACACTAGCATTGAAATAGTGACACTAACATCAATTTTTTTATACTAAAAATACCTCTTCTATCCATATTTAATTACATGTAATTATAATTAAATTCCATTTACATATTTTAGGGTTCCTTTTCACCTTGTATATTATATGTTTAGATCATGTGCATAAATTATGTATATGAGTATGTAGATTAAAACCCTAGATCCTCTAGTTAGGGCACACCACATTACAAAGTAGGGGTTACTGGTATCGAATGAAGTAAAACTAAATTAAAATATACATATATTATTGAGTAATACCTAAATATCCACATACTCCTAAGATGGCCTTAGACCATTTTAGTTCTCCACCTCACATTGGTTTGGGTGTGAACAATTGTGAAATATGATATATAAGAGTGCATGTAGTGATATAGCTTATAACTTGAAAAATATATATCATGGGATGTTGTTTAGATTATTTATACATGTACAAATAATAATAATAATAATAATAATAATAATAATAATAATAATATGATTTATATTGAAATAGGTAATAATGAGGCATTGTTTCAAGCTTGAGAGGTGATTTTAGATAGATGTGTTCTTAAAAATACTTTATATTGATTTATGATAATTAATGGTCTATGGATTGTGTTTATAAAAATAAATTTGAAATGATTTCATGGTAGGGGTAAAATTAAGCTATATGATAAACCATACATATTTAAATATTTTCATATTTGAGTGTTTTTAAGGTACATACACTAGCACTAAAACTAGGATACTAGTGTTGATGCTAGTTTTTAATCTAGTTGGTAGTGTTTGGGAGAATAAGAAAATGCTAAGATTTAAAACTGATAGTCAAGGATATAAATTAGGTTCTAATAATAATATGTGTTATAGGTGATATAGTAATCATAATAGTAATTTCAAATTATATAATAAATGTTTAGGCAAAGGGAAATGGCAAATATGAGCCTTTTGATAGAGAGAAGGTCTTGAATTTAAGGGTTGAGACACAAATGATATTTACCAATTGTAAAAGACTAGTTTATCATATTAAAATACATATTTATCATATAATTTTTATTTTTAACCATTTTGTATTTAATTATTAACATGAAAGAGTATCATAATGAATCAAGGAATAAGCTACTCTAAAAATGAGGCCAATTAAATATTTTAGATTCATAATATACCTTTATACAATGTTCAATTATGGAAATATGCTAAATATAAAAAGTACAATTAAAAATTGTAATTTTATTTATTAATAATGAAGCAAGGATAATAATTAACTTATTAAATGATGCACAAGTAGATCTGAAATGTAGGTGTATAAATAATAATGATGATGCTCAATTGTGATTTATAAGATTCTTAAATTTTTCTCTCTATGAGATTGGACACTTCTGTAAAAAGAGGGACATTAAAATTGATGCTTCCATCCTAAAACTAAAACTTATATCTATAGTCAATTACATGTACTTTTATATAAATTATAACTGCACATGCTAAGTTTCCCTATCACTTTATAGATTGTTTACGTAGATCATGTACATAGGTTATATATATTATTATGTAGCTTAAAACCCTAGGTCATACAATTAAGGTGTGATGCCACCTTATAAAATATGGGTTATTAGGCTCAAGTGAAGTCAATTTAAACTCACATACCCCTCTACCACTAATAATCTATTTCACCTTTTACCTTTCAATATTAGATCATCCTAGTCACTACCATTATGATTTTGTTTTGTCACATTTGTATTATTTTGGCCTAGCTGGCACAATTTAATGTCAAACAACTACTCTTAATGACATGAAAACTATTTTATTATATCAACTTATCATTAAGGATGGGTTTGGGTATTTAGTCACTATATATACATGCCATATTTCATTCCAAACATATCATATACACTCTATTCACTCCCACTTCCATGTTAAGTCACATTTAGAAGAGTTATAGGTAGAATATTGTCTTGAAGGAATATTTTCAAGTGAAAGTATTATATGTCTAGTCGGATAAGTCATCAAAATTATTATTAGGTATGCTACCAACATTTAAGGTTTTTAAAATCACAACAATCTCTTGCAAAACACCGTTTTCCAAGAGGGAGATATAGGTTATATCGGTCCATTCTAAGGTAAGTATTTATAACATTTTTTCTCTTTTTTTTTTTTAATAGGTAGATGTTGTTTGTTTCTTATTGAGTTAATATATGTGTATCCTTGTCTAAGTTATTTCTACATGTCTACTAGTGTAGAATTATGATTATTTATACTTTCCATATTCCATTTTAGTTTTCCTATACTCTTATTTTTTGACCATGGAACTTACCATTTTTTTAATCATTATAACCCATCAGCCCATTTACTTTATTTCATTTGCTTAGATTGATTAGCTAAAATAGATTTCTTTCATAGAGGTATAATTAGATTTATCTCATTTTGTCATATGTCTAAAGTCTTTCGATCCCTTTCCTTTGATATTGGAAACATAGGTACCCTTATTTTATAAGTCTATGTATCTATTGGTCACTACATAAACATAAGGTATCATGTTCTCTCTTTTATTATCCTTCTCTGAGTCCAGATCTCTTGAGATAGGATAGTTGTAGACCAATCCTAGCATTCACATACAAATTATAGTTGAAAGGCATGTAGGGGATAGAATAGGGATGCAAAGGAGTGGTGAACACCCTCATATCATAAACTTTAAATTTATTAATGTATGTAATTATAATATGTGGGTTGTGTACACTAACTTCTTACATCTATAAATGTGCCATGTGGATATGGATCATGGTTTCTTTTTAGTTAAAAATTATCCTACAAGATTATTACAAAGATATTCTATTTTTAGCTAGGATCATCTACATGGAATATTTAGAAATAGAATACATGTTGGCATACCTAGACACTAAGTATAGCCTTCTTGGTTATAATAATATAGTTTTCAAGATTATATATTCTTATAGATTGTAGTAGAATGGGTTACATAGTGTTGGATAATATTAGCTAATATTGTACATAGGCCTTTTGAGTAAATCCTAAGATATTTAGAATGAAAGTGTAATGAATATTTCATAATATGATTATTGTAAGCATCTTTAATATTCTATGGAGAATATAATATCTATGAACTTCTAATATGAGACATATCTTTTGGGTGATGATATGTGTTACAAGACTATCTCCTATGAAATTGGTTCTATCTTCTAATTTATATTATTTGTCCATTGTGAAGTTAGGTGATATTCCATAGTAAATTCATTAATTTATAATATTTATCATAACCATTTGCAAATTACCTTCATCCATTATAAATCTTTTAAAAATGAATAGAAAAAGGTCTTTTCACTGCAAGTTTGATAACTATGTCATTATATCTGAGTTTTACCACTAAATATATATCAAATTACATAATCAAAGGATTATTCAAATTTTTATAAACATCTATTATCTTATGATATAAGTTGAATACCATGTAATTATTTTCATTTTACTATAAGTTATTACTTAAATTGTAAGAGTTATCCCTATAATTACCATAGTTTAAAAATGGTGTGGTGAGTATGTAACTCACTGTTGAGGATATGTTAATGTGGTTTCCTAGTCAAATATATATAGAACACTAGATAAATAAAAAATAGCCAAGGTTTAATAAAAATCAACTCAGAGAATAGCATGTTTAGAACAACATATTATTGAGGAACATATTTATGTTGGAATTTATGAGATATTCTAGTGTGAATTACCTATATTGATAGCTAACTGGTTAGCTCATCTAGAACACTATTGTTTTAGATATCTTGTAACTATTAACATTACATTGTCTAAGGAGAATATTGAATAGCTTTAGGCCTTAGACACTAGATGGACCCATTTGATAGATCCCTGGGTAGATTCAGCCATTAACATGTATATCATAGAATTGGTAGTACACGGCTAGATAAAATTTGAAGTGGAAAAAGATATGTTTAAGAGAGGGATAAGAGAAAAATAATTTTAATGACTTCCTAAGATCATTAAGATGTTGGATATGGATAAATAAATGGTACATATTCCTTTTCATATAGATTAGTCACTTTGGGTGTCATGGGGGTGTGTGTAGGATAAGGGAAAATGAATAAAATATGGATAGATAGAGCCTAATCATAAGTCCAACATGGAAAACCCATAGGAAAAGGACCAAAAAATACTTTAGAGATTGAAACAGAGATACAACAATAAAGGAGATGAAATAAACATAATGCATTATAGGAAGTTATGAATAGTAGTATTAGTAGTACTATTGATGATTAAGATGAAAGGAGACTACAAGGAGAAGTGCACAATGAAGAGAGATATAAAAAAGAGATTGGTAAAAGTAAAGATATAGATCGAGGGAGTGATGAGGACTTATCATGGATGCAAAAAGAACTAGTAGTATATAATTATAAATAATGGGTAAAAGTTCACACTTTCTAGGGAGGCTATTCTATAAAGAAAATCAAGGATTATGTTATAGTTGTAGACATATCATTAGGGTAAATTTATATGTTAAATGGGACTCCTAATAAGATCCATAAATAAAAAATTATTTAAATATAAATTAAAATGCCACTTAACTACATGGGTTAAGTGGGGCCACATATCTATTTAATAAATCTTAAAACAATTGTTTAGTATACCTTATATTTTTTTAAAGTAGTCTTTAAGTTATTTAATCTCTCAAAATCAATAAATTAGTCTTATGTTTTAAAAAATTTACCATTTAATCTTATGTGTTTAAAAAATTTAAATTATGTAATTTTTATTTCACATTTTTAAGCCCCCTATTTTCTTCTACTTTGCAAGTATATTTTTACAACAAAATTTTCAAATCAATGGATGTTATGTCCAATCTAGAAGATGGATCATAATTTAATTTCTATGATTTTGGGTTAGGAGGAAGAGAACATATAGAGGAAATATTTTATTTTTTTATTTTTTTTAGTGGAAACACAGGATAGGGTTCTAATGTGATTCATCCATATTTTGAGAAGAAACATGATCATGGACTATCAAGCTTATATTGGGTGACATTATGGCCATTGGAGATTCAATGGGATTGGTGGAAAATTCATCTAAGGGAGAGAAGGTAGGTGATGATTTAGGATTTATGGGTTCATCCAAGGAAGATAGAGCATGGAAATAAGATGATGGAGGAGTGGAGTGGATGGATGGTGGAGATGACATGCTCATCTTAGTTGGTGATTTAACAAGTGGAGGTTTTGATTTTGTCAGTGCCACTAGAGAAGAATCCATAACCATGATTGATGAACCCATCAATGCCAACACATAAAAATAAATAAAAATATGATGAATTTCATCATATTGGTCTTGTTTGGTTTGGATGAAGAAAAGTGGCTATGCACTCTTCCTATTTACGTTGTAGATTTAAGCAAAAGCATAAGAAAAATGTAAATAACAAAGATTGTCTAAAAGGGTGTGGAGAGAGGGGGCAGAGAAGAGTGGATAATATAGAGCTATAAGTGACTCCCAAGGGGAGAGGATTCCCACATCATGTATCAATTCTTAAATTAAATGACTACATTATGTTATAAACTTATCATCTTTGAATCCATTAGTCTTGAACTTCTAATTATTTTCTTGATTAGTGTTGGACTAATTAATATGGTCTATAATTTGACATAATATATGAGATATTTATCAATATTTTTACTCTTAACACTGGTATGAAATAAGTACTTTTCTCTTTAATTGTGGAATTTAAAAAATATTATTATTAATGGATAAATAAAATAATCTAATCATGATCACAATTCAAATTATTATTTTATTTTTTTTGGTATTAATGTATATTTTTAAAAATCATCTATATGGTTGACAAATGCATAAACATAAGATTTATCATTTAATAAATGTATACAAGCTTTCTCTGAGATACCCAATTAAACAATTAGGACAAAATACATTTAAATTTCATGTAGCCACACTCTTTACCATATTATAATCTCATGGATAATGATATGGAAGAACGTAAGAAATATGGAGTGAGTAATAAGGATCAATGCAAAATAATTTCTCAAACACAATTCAAATGAAAATAAAACACATAGTTTGGGAGTTTCTATTTCCTTATTTTAAATTTAGAGTAATATAATATATATTTACTTTAATATAGTAATTTTTTAATGATTATTATATAAGTGAAATTGTAATGAATCAAATGTATATGTATAGAAATAAAATAAATTGGTTAAACATATAGAATTGTTGTTATGTAATTTAGTTTATTCATCTCTCATAAAAAGACAACATTCCAATAAACATTTCAATTAGTGTCCCTCATAAATTATTGTTTCTTAAATAGTGTGCATTAGTAAATCCTAATTATCATCTAGAAAATCCAAGAAATCTAACCTCTCAAACTCCTAAAGAAATGGATAAGTGATGAAATGTAAAATTATGTGTATACTCAATATGATAACAACATGAGTTAATTTCAACATTTGTTGTAGATACTTTTAAATTTTGTGAGATATAAAAAATTAAGTTTAGGATGTTTAGGGATCATCAATTGCATCATATTTATTATATTTATTTGACTTATTATTATAGTCACTAAATAAACTCCCTGTGATCATATTACAATTCAACATCATTGTACCTACTTTTATAAGCTAGTGGGTATATACATATAATATACTTTAAACTAAAGATTCTAAAATCTTAATTTTAATATCACATATATTACATTACTCAATTTTATAAGTCATTATGGGAAATTCCTAAATTAATATCAAATTTCACCATCCATGTACCCATTTTTGTATGTTAGGCAATACATACATATAATTTATTTTGAATTGAGGATGTTTTGGGCTCAATTTTTTTATAAAATTGGTTATAATAGTATGATATTATTATCATAATAATTTAAGGACCTCCAACATTTCATCAATAGTCTCTCTAGCTTCACATCATATTTTACCACCTTTAATATGTCTATCCACAATGATTACATTTAACTTGTGAGATTGCATGCAATATAAAGTGTTAGTAAGAAAGTAAATATCCAGATTTACAAATATATTTCGTATGTTCCATCAATAAATCCTAAATTTTCATCTTTGGATACATAAAATGTTCATTTTAGTCAAGGGTGGTTGGGGGGGGGGGGTCATGTGTTTAAGACATACACAATACAAAGTTAAATCAATTGATAAACTTAAGATAAATAAATAGTTGTAATATATAATGTAATCATATTTTTAATAGGGCATAGGTTTTTTGAAAATTATTAGTATTAAAAATAAACCTTCTATGTCACACAACTTATTCCTCTAATAAATCCAATAATATATACAATCCAAATCCCTAAAATAAATATGAATAATAATAGATTTATTTTTTATTATAAAAAATATATGATATGCTTAAGATATACAAATCTATAAGTATTTATGCCCCATAATGTTTATACTTATTTTGAGATGATAAATAAACTAACCACATTTTAGGTTGTATACTAAATGTTTGTTTTATACACAAAGTGATTCTTATGTTACTTTTTGATTCTATAGACTATTTAATATGGTAGATATTATTAAAATAATTCATTTATATATTTAAACATAATCAATAATAATATTATGATAAAACTTATACTTATTTTTGTCTCTCTAACCATATCATTATTTCATCCTTAGATTAGTCATTATTAAGGATATAGTTTCTACCATTTCTTCTTATTGATTAATAACTTTTAGAAAAAGAATAAATAAAAGGTAAAAAATTAATATTGTAAAAATTTTGGTTAACATACAAACTAAAAATAATGGGAATATAAAATATGATCATTGTCAAATTTCACAATGATAACTTGGGATGAATATAAAATTTCAATCCTAATGAAAAGGAATTCTTGAAAAATAAGACTACATATTTATTTTCTAAATATCAATGTAACTTCATCTCTATTCATAGTTATGAACCTCTATCTATTGTTTAGTGAGACCATATACCCAATAATCAAATAAATAAATCTCTTAGTTCATAACCCCAAGTAAACTTTTTAATTATTGATAGTATAAAAGATTAGTGGTAACACTAGTATCTCATTCATTAATTCATAAAATAGAATTTGAAATGAAATAAATTACTTTAGGTCTAAACCTTTGCACAAACTCTTAAATATGTAATAGAACAAAATGATGTGCCTATTTACTCATTATTATTGAAACAAATATCAATATCATGATAGTTGATCCAAATCCCAAGAGAAATAAAGAGGACAATAATTTAGTACACCATTTCATTAGAAACACTATACTTTAATTAAATTCATGTTTTATAGAATCAATTACCATTGTAACCTTTATATAGTTTAAAAACAAAAATGATATAATGTATATAAAATAAAAAGATATTACTATTTTCTTATTAGATAAAAATTACCAATAATCTCCACTTGAACACAATGCTTTCTTGAAACAATACAATTGATTAACATCTCAAAATTAATTACATTTAAAATATATTAGAAATTATCTTTTTGGTAATGTGATATTTAATACACATGAATTTTTTGATCATTCAAATAGGTACCCCATGAGGTGTGATAATAAGTCCAAACATAATAGTTAACATTTCATTATCGTGGAAAATGATATCCTCCTCCTACTACTCCTCAATGTCATGCTATATATATAATATACCTTTCCTCTTTCATGCACATAACTAAAGTACCCAAAATTGTATTTATCAATTTTATTTGTAGCTATGTTGTATCTCCAACACTAAACACATAGATACATTTATTTAATTAAATCTACTTATACATTATCTACTTTATAGGACCCATGTATTTCACAATTTTTATCAGTATTAATACATTACATCACATGTCAAATACAACATATATATTTGAAGACACCACATATGTCCTTTCATATTTTATATTCTACTCAAATAAAAATTTTGCAGTAATATTTATAGGTTTCATATTTCCATGTGTTTTACAAAAAAAGAAAGAAAGAAATTTTAGTTTTCACCATTTTAAAATCTAGTAGTAAGTTACACCAAGTTTGAGCATGTATAACAAAACAATGTTCCTACTAGTAAACATCCATTATATTATTCCCATCCAAATTTTTATGCACATTAATAATATTAGGACTACTAGAAGGAAAGGATATCCAACATACCTCCATCAATTTTAAAATCATAAATATAACCTACAAACGTCTCAAAGTTTGAACTGATGTTTTTACCCGGCCATGGTAAAATGTATTTTTTCATATCAAATTTTTCAAATTATCCTTCATTTCCCTTGAGAAAAATATTTATCCTCCTAGTTGGATATTCATTAGGTCATTTAAAAATTTGAATTTATTTACTATGTTAATAAATTTTGAATAAGTGGAGTAATTTCATCTTATTTTATTTTAATTTTAAATTAACTAACAACTATTCTAATGAGCCATTGAATATTTATTTTATTTAAATTAATTATGTAGGTTAACACTTGTTATCTACCAATAATGATGCAATAATTGTAATGGTATATAAAATTAAGTTTAGTTTCTATATTTGAGTTATTATAGTTAGAAGAATGTGTAAGATATTTATCCTCTAAGGAGGTTTTGTTTTCATATTTCATCTCCATTATCCTCCTTTCAGACCTTATTGGCTTGGTCATATATTTATTGAATTCTAACTGAACACTTTCACTGGTAGAGATACACTTTTTCCCTCCTTACCTTTTCTCGTAATGGTTTTATCTCTAATATATTTAGTTGTCCCTCATATTGATCTACATAATTATTGTAGACTATTCTTCAAATATGAAACATAAGGATATAAATTAACTGTATTATAAGGTAAGCTAGTAACCTAATCTTATGCAATTGGTAACTATGATAATTATGTTGTTCATTGATGATGTAATGGAAATTATAGTTTTCAATTTTAGTGAGGTGCTATAGACATGTAAGGCTCCAGTGGGCACTCAATGACCAGCACTAGAAGGTCTTAATCTAGCCATTAATTAGATAATAGTGGATATTCCACATAAAATTTTAAATATTTTGATATAAAACCAGTATCTTAATCAATAAAAAATATTTATGGTGACTAAGACCCATTTGGACCCTTGGGTCAGATGTATGAGTAATCAAATTAACTCCCAAGTTCTAAAGAACGAGAAAAAATATAATTATATGATTTTCATATTATCACCAATATATTGTGACACTAAGGATGGATTCAACCATGCCAAAACATAACATATGAAATAGGATCAAGGATATGATCACCAATATAGTTTTTATTATTTTATCTCTAGAGCAATTTGGATTATTGATATAATAAATGATGCATCTAGTATTCCATCTCTAATACACTTAAAATTCATTATGGGATCTACTACACTAACTATAATATGATATATTATTTTCCTTCTTCATTTGATATGAACTTCAATGTTCAATACTTGGATGAAAGAGGATAATTACAAAAATCAATCCCAGTTTGAATCCCTTTGGCAATGTATAGAAAATTCCTCTCATAATCAGTCCTCATCTTCATCATAAACAAAATCTCTACCCTTATCTTGAAAATACTACCCTTCTCTTATAAAACTCCTTCCCATCATATAAATCTTGATCCAATACCTTATCCTTTATATTTATCTACCCACTACCCATCACCTATAATTGAAACAAAAAAATAGGGGTTTTTTAGCTAGGTCCTGATTGAATCTAAGATTTAAACACTATAAATATTAGTGGGTGTCCATTGTCCTTCACCAAGTTCCCAACCATGTTGATTACCAATGAGGAATTCTCTAGGATCTTGTATGTTACATGGAAAATTTTCCTTGTAAATTCACTTGACTTGAAGACAACTTCATCCAACTTATTGATAATTATGTGGATTATTTATACTAGTAACATGTGTACCATGCACAATATTTCTTATAATGAGTCAAATTCCATGATGTTTTGAGTTTAATAGAGGAAAAAATTGACTTCTCTAGCTACTCTTTGTAGGTGATTTGTTTAGGCTTTATGTATATCAACGGGTCAAGGTTCCATAGGGTTTATCATAAGGTCTTAGACTATGATGCCATGTATTACCTTGTAACTAATGTCATCCCATGAGACAATGACATTTTTAGCCATATCATGTGGTCATGAAACAAATCCATGGATTCACTATGAATTATGTCAAAACCTGCTTCTCCCATATCTAAGGAGTCCACCACAAGCTCCAACTCTATGGTCACAAAATCCACATATTCACAACCTCACTACCTTAGATTGATCCTTGATACACCAAATAAATATCAAAATAATTAATTTAAACTTCTTGAACACCATCCTATAAGAAATCCAAAACCCCATGAAGGCTAGGAATAATTCTTCTAGTCCAACCAATCCCTAAAAAATTATGAAGGAAAAAATACCTTGATCTATGCAATGCACACATGACACTATTAAATTTTATAAATTCTTTAAAATTAACCAAGATGAACCATATTAGAAAATAAAACCAAATTCTAATCCTAATCTCAAAATCACTCCCTATCTTGATTATTTCTATATATAATCAATCAAATACTAAAACCAGTTTTTATGTGTGGATTTAAATTTGAGATCTAGACTATTATATCATGTTTCATCTTCTACAAATTATCCACTCTAGTTATCATATGAAAAAACCAAATTTGTTATTTTTATTTCCATATTAAATCTCAAGGAAATAACAATGATATTCTTTTACTAAAATTAATAAATTGTCTCCATTATTTCATGGAGGAAAGCACAATCCCTTCTAATATGGATTTGACACAAAAATAAAAAAATGCTTATTTTATCATTTCCTATAAAGTTAACTGATATAACTATTTGGCATAATTATTATTTTAAATATCATTTTCTTATTTCTAATAAATTTACTAATTTTTTTGTTTGTAAAAAAATTAGAATACCTTCTATAATCATTGAATGTGAAAAAACAAAAAATCTTTTAACTTTCCATTAAAAATTAAAAAATGGAATAAAACAAGTAAGGTTATCTTAATCAAAGTGAGTTAGTTCAGATTTTATATAATGAATAAAATTCTTTATATTTTTATTTTACCATAGTGATTTATGTCATATTTTAAGTGTTTTGAATTGTTTTCATATGCCATATTTCATATTTTAAGGATTTCCTTAGGAAGACTATTTTTAATTCAATTTTCCTCTAATGTATAGGTTCAAGTTTCAAGAGATACATATTTGGAGGTAATTATAATTTCCTAAGGAAGCACAAATTCTTTGAGACCATTTTTTTTTCAAAATCACACCAATTATTACACATCTTTAGATGATGACACTTTGAAAGGACCAATTCTAGAAGAAGTTCATAAAAAAACCTTAGAAGTACAAAAGGCTACATATCATGAAGTTACATAGAATTTCTCATATCAATAGAAGAAGAACATAATATCAATTATTTCTATAGAGATAAATCCTCTAATTCATGTGTAGGCTAAGTATTTCATTACATAACCTCAAATATAAGAATAATGAGAAGGAGATGATGGAGATATATCTATAACTACCACATCTATAGAACTAGAGGATACATCACAATCACCCCCAGACTATGAGGTACCTCAAATTACATAAAAGTACTAGAAATTACAACCATCCTTGATGTAGTTTCAACTAAATCAACTATGATACTTGTAGGAAATACCATTGTGGTAGCTCAGTTGGGATCATTGACCCACTTGGATCCTTATGATGGGTCTAAAGACCCATAATAGTATCTACTCATCTACACTATGAAATGAAAAGCTAAAGGAATCATTGAGGAATCAGTGATGAATTGGAATTTAATTGGAGAATTGGTTAGTATAGAATTATAATTTATAATCTATAAATGTGTTAACCAATCTAAATTACAATAAGTTAAAATAATGTTGATAATAGAATTTAAAGTCAACAAATGGTCTAATAAGACTATACAAGATCTCAAGGAAATTAGGCAAGGAGCCAAAGAAACTATTTTTGAATATGATCATAGATTTTTAGATGTAATGAACAATGTCAATTTTTTTATGGTAGAAAAATATAAGGTTGCATGGTTCATAGAGGGATTGTGACTAAGGATAAGGTTTACTATTATGTAAGCCTACTTCATTAATAAAGTAGAAGCTAGAATAACTAGAATCTGAGTAGAGAAGATTGAATATTATAGGGTAGGTCTAGCTCCTATTTTATAGATATATAAAACCTTATAAATCCTCACAAAAATATTGGAATAATAATAAGAAGTAACATAGAGATATTGGTCAGATCTTTGGTGTATGGAGTGTGGTAAATAAGGGAACCATAGGAGTGAGTTCCTAAGAATAAAAATTGATTTCTATGATATGAGGTTAAAAAAATATGTAAGTAACCTACAAAATTGGTACTGTAACTTCTAAAAATCCAATAACCATAATGAGAAGAACTATTGAGCACTACAAAAATTGAGAAAAGACATCACCAAAAATGTATTTGTAGTAGCTAAATAAAAATCAAATATGATAATGTAGGCTATTATCACACCTAAAGTGAAAAATTTTAGCACTAATCTAGATGTTATACGTTAGGCACTAATGGTACTAATGTACCAACCTATAGATGTACCTAGTTGGAATCTACCTACTCAAAACTAGACAACCCATGCATAGAATTTAAAATTATGAAATTCTATGGTCCCATGGCCAACATAGTCTAACTGGGAACTACAACCAACTCAAGATAAATATATTTCACATAGGGGAAACCAAAAAATGTAAGGGTAGAACCCTCAACATTTTTTTTTTGACCTATGAACCATAATAGTTTGGTAATTGGAGCTTCCAATGAAATAGAGGAGGATACCATAAAGGAATGAAAGGAAGTTATCAAGGAGGATTGTAAAGAAGTAGATGAAAAGAACCTCAAACCCCAATTCATTTTTATTTATGTGGTCAATTTAATAATGTACAAAATAATTACCTTATGAATCTAGAACATCAATCCTATTGTATGTATTGTAGTGTTTTTAAACATGATATAGAGGACTATCTAGTGTTGGCAAAAAAACATGAGGATAAGGCTATAAGAAATGTAAATATGGTAACTATATAGCCCTAAGAGGATGTGTTATTATAATCCGTCACTCATCGTCAACATGTAAATCAAATATTAGCCCCTTTCTAATTTCCATACGAGCACATGATCAAGAAATCAATACTAGACAAGTACCTAGAGCCCATCATGTATAAAGGGTTAATGCGTGAAGTAGGGTAGATTTTAAAAATGATTCAACAACATGAGACCACTAAAGATGAGGCTATAATCATAGATGCATAAATGTATGGGTAGATAGTGTGAATCATTTAAAAATATAGTATTTCCACCACCTTAACAGACTTGATGAAGCTCCTTAATAGGCCATAGAATGTGGATATCTCATTGAATATCATTGATTTTCTCATATCTACTACACTGTTTATAAAATGGTTAATAAAGAGTGGTATGAATAATATGGTATGTAAAAAATAAAAAATTATAAGATGTTCATTCAAGAATGGACATTGAAATAGTAGGGTGTGAGGTACATAATGTAGTGTTCAATTTTTCAAGACTATCAAAAGGATCCCTCAGTCAACATGGGTTGTTATTAGTAGACCTACACTATGTTATGACATAGTTACACTAAGTCTTACATATTATGAGATCATTAAACCAGTTAGTCAATTGGAGGATGTGGAGGTCAAAGTCATAAAATTGAGCTTGCATGGTGACTTTGAAGTCATATATATGAAGATGGATGGGATGTATTATCTTATGATCACTAGGAAAAAATGGGCCTATGATGGTTAGATGAAAATCAACACAGTAAGGAATTAGTTGGAAGCTCATCAAAGAGACAAGACTATAGTGATTCCTTTAAATAAGTATGGATAAAAATAATACTATATTCTTAGAGGGCCAGATTCTCCCTATGTCTATGATGAGAAAAATTTGATGAAGGTGAATGCTAAAGATAGATGATAGGCCTTAAGATCTAGTAAATGTGACTTCATCTAAAATAATACAAGCCTACCCAAGGTAACATTCTAGTTAAAGGATTTACCTCTCAAGTCTATGCTACAACATGTGGAGATTCCACCATTAATGGTATGTAATGTATGTTATATGTTCACAAGGTCACCAACTTATTCAAACATAGATTTTTATATCAGGTTGGTCAAACAAAACAATATTTAATAGAACTAATGATAGAAGACACTCTAATTTGGGATAGGGATTCTTCAATAAGTGTAAATTTTGATACTCAAATTCTTAATTATATGAAGGGTGACCATGAGGTATGACCTTTACACATGGTTTTTGTAACAAAATTCTAACTACCCCACTACTTTTCCACAAACAATGTTGGTTAGTTTATTTTATAATTCCAATAATATGTGCCTGACATCAACCCAAGAGTTAGTGATTTAGCACATAAATTGAAGGGGATTGATATAAACTACTGGTTTGTACATAAGGAGGCTCCTATGAAATGTGATGAAGACTACGAAATCCTTTTATCTCAGTTCTAGTTACCAAAAGGAGTAAGGACTTGATAATATTTTATGAAAGAGATTCCCCTGAGCTTCATATTTACTAATGTATTGAGGTCTAGACTATGGAGGCTATTGTTCTAAAGTATTGGGTACATATATTCCATTATACTTTGGTACCCTTCTTACTACTTAGTATATCCACTAGGAGTGTAGAAGGGAGACAAGACATTGGGCACATGTTCAAGGAAATTTCGTTTAGAACTTTATTTTTAAAGATGACAACCCTCTAAAAATAAGGCATTACAAAATATAAAGATTTTTCTATGCCATGGGAGGATTGATGACTTAGATGTACTAATTGATTCATCATCCTCCCACAACATAGCCTATAATTTCAATAAAGCTTTTTAAGCCTCTAAATCAAAGAAGGACAAGGTAAAGGTCAATGTTCAACCATGTCATATAATAAAATATGTAGATGATTCAATAATAGATTTAGCTGAGGAGGATGATATGGCTCTTGTAGAATTATTTGAACTAGAATAGGAAGTTGAGATACTTCTAGGCCCATTTGCAAACTAATTTGAGGAAGAAATGTTGTGACATCTTAACATTATAAAATGGGATATGAATAGATACTATGTGATTCTATTCCTAAGGATGAATGGAATATGTAAAATTAACCCTTGAAAGAACACATTGAGAACATTAGAACTAAGAACATTCTAAAATTGGCACATATTGGTGATTATTGGTCATAAGAAGACATATCTCAATTACTACAACTTCTATGGGATTATCAAGATTTATTTCTAAGTTCACTAAATTCAAGGGTGTCAACTCATATATAGGGATATGTGCATTAAAATGGAGTGCACATGAGTGATTAATAAAAAACATACCATTTAAACCCAAACATGAAGCTAAAGTTTAACTGAACTAGACAACATGTAGGAGGTAGATTATTTTTCTTGTAGATAAATTTGACTGAGTCCTATGGTGGTTAAACCAAATAATACTGGTGAGATAAGAGTTTTTGGAGACTTTCATATTTGAAATTAAGCTTATGTTAATTACCCTTTCCCTATCTCATTTATGGATGAAGTTCTAGCAGCATTCATAGGCCACAAGGTGTATTCCTTTATTGATAGTTTCAGTGGGTACCATCAGATTCTAATCATAGAATAATATAGAGACAAGATGACCTTTTAAATAAAATGGAGTTATTTTTCATATAAGGTAATGTCATTTAGACTAAAAAATGTACCTATATTTTTCTGAAGGGATATTGTAGTTGTATTTAAGGATTTCATCTATGATTTCTTAGATGTCTATTTGGATTATTGGGA
>JARHVA010003670.1:1680000-1730000 GCA_037957365.1 Torreya grandis | reverse complement strand
CAATTGAAGAAACTTCTTTCTTCCACACCTCTCCTAGATGTATAGATCTCTCAATAGATCTCTATTCCTTAAGAGCTCTCTCTCTCAAGAACAATCAACTCCAACAAGCTTGGATTGATTCAATTCTGTACTGTTCTTCAACAACTACTACAATAATCCACACTAAGCTAAGAAGATCTAATTCTACATATAGAATTAGGAGACTTGAGCATGCACTTCTAACAAATAGTTAAGCCTCTTGAACAAGGGCTCTAAAAATAATATTACTAATAATAGAGACACGAGCTTAAGACTACAACTCAAACTCATCATGCAAACACTCGCTTCTGTCCTCAGAAATAGCTTTCTAGATGCACAGGTAACCGACGCCGGTTCCTGCTGCTTGCCTGTGACCGCCGCCAGCTGATCCTCTACCGATGTCAGCGTCTCTCCAACTGCATCTGACCGATGTCAGTCATTCCTGACCAACACCGGTGTCTGTGTAGACCTAAAACTGTCAGTGTGCTCCTTGGTGAAGCTTTTAGCTTCACACCCTAACAATCTCCCACTTGGAGATAAGCAGCTACACCAGTACCTGTACAGCAACATCTTCTAACTCCTCCATCTTCAACTCAATCATGAAGACCAATAGAAGTTGAATGAAGATTCAACTTCTCCTTTGTAACTGGCTTGGTTAACATATTAGCAGGATTCCTATCCGTATGGATCTTCTCCAGCTTTAACTCACCATCTTCCAATACCTGTCGTATGAAATGGTACCTTAGCTGTATGTGATTTGTTCTTGAATGAAAGGCTAAATTCTTAGCCAAATGGATTGCACTCTAATTGTCACTATACAATCTGCAACTCTCATGCTCCCTACCAAGCTCATCCATGAACCGTGTCATCCATATCATCTCTTTGCTAGCCTCTGTGGCTGCAATATACTCTACTTCTGTAGTTGACAAGGCAAAAACCTTCTACAACTTAGATATCTAGCTAATCGCTGTTCCACCTACAGTGAAAACATAACCTGTAGTGCTCCTCCTGCCATCCAAATCACCTTCCATATCTGAATCTACATAACCATGTAGAGAAGTATCTGAACCTCCATCGCACAAGTGCCTACTGCTGGTTCCTCTCAGATATCTAAGGATCCGCTGAACTGCTTTCCAATGTTCCTTACCTAGATTGGCCATATACTTACTTACCACTCCCACTGCTTGGGCAATATCTGGTCTAGTACACACCATTACATACATCAAACTCCCTACTACGGAAGAATATGGAACTTTACTCATGTACTCTACCTCAACATATGAATTAGGACATTGTTCTTTACTCAACTTAAAATGTCCAGCCAAAGGTGTGCTTACCAGTTTAGCATCCTGCATATTGAACCATTTCAACACCTTGTCCACATAATCTTCTTGAGACAATATCAACCTGTGATTTTTCCTGTCTCTCTTAATGCTCATGCCAAGGATTTTCTTTGCTGCTCCCAAATCCTTCATAGCAAAATTGAGCTAATTTCACCTTAAGCTCAGAGATATCCTGCATGTGTGATCTTGCAACCAGCATATCATCTACATACATCAATAGAATAATATATCTACCATTATCAAATCTCTTGAAATACATGCAATGGTCAGATTGACACCTACTATAGCCATGCTCAGTCATAAACCTGTCAAATTTTAGATACCATTGCCTAGGGGCTTGCTTGAGGCCATAAAAGCTTTTCTTCAATCTGCACACAAACTTCTCCTTACCTTTGACCTCAAATCCTTCTGGTTGTTCCATATATATTTCTTCATCCAAATCTCCATGAAGAAATTCTATCTTAAGATCTAGCTGCTCAAGATGCAAATCCTCAAAAGCAACCAAAGACAATACAACCCTTATAGAAGTCATTTTAACAACAGGAGAAAAAATCTCACCAAAGTCAATACATGGCTTTTGTGCAAATCCTTTTACCACCAATCTGGCTTTATATCTCATTTGTCCATTCTCACCTTCTTTCAACCTGTAGGTCCATCTGTTCTTGAGTGTTCTCTTACCAGCTGGCAATTCAACTAAATCCCATGTTTGGTTCTCTCTTAAGGACTCCAACTCCTCAACCATGCCACACTCCCACTGACTCTTGGGCTCCACCTATATTACTTCTTCAAAACTCTCTGGTTCTCCACCATCAGTTAGCAATAGATAAAATAATGAAGGAGAATATCTAATTAGAGGCTTACTCACCCTTTCTGACCTCCTAATGGGTGTCTGAGACTCGTTCATAACATGTTGTCCACCCAAATTCTCTGACAGTGACCGACCTCGGTCACCTTCAGACCTGTTACTGGCCAACACTGGTTCTGTCTGACTGACGCCAGTGCCTATCCTGTCAACATCGGTCTCTGTATGGCTGACCTCAATTTTTGTACTACTGACACCGGTCCCTAACCTATCGACGTCGGTCTCTGTGTTTTCCTACAAGTGATTATTTCTTTTTCCCACGAGCTCATATTAGACTTTCACCTCATCTAATTTGCCATTGCTCTACTCAGATTGATTTAGCTTCCTTAGCTGATCACAATACATCACTCTTTTGTTGAAAACAACATCATGGCTTCTAATTACCTTGTTAGTTTCTAGATTCCACAATCTATAACCAAAATCATCTGAGCCATAGCCAATAAACATGCACCTCATAGACTTAGCATCAAGCTTCTTTCTATTTTCTTTATCTATGTGCACAAAGGCTTCACAACCAAAAACTTTGAGATATGAGAGATCAACATTTTTACCTGTCCATGCCTCTTTTGGAATACCACCATCTAGAGCTGTAGAGGGTCCTCTATTAATCAAGTACACTGTAGTGTCAACAGCTTGTGCCCAAAACTGTAAGGGCAAACCAGCATGCAATCTCATACATCTTGCATGCTCCATTATTGTCCTGTTCATCCTTTCAGCAATTCCATTCTACTGAGGTGTCCTTGGAGCCATTCTTTGCCTACGGATTCCATGCATGTAAGAATAATCTCTAAACTTATAACTGCAGAACTCACCGCCATTGTCAGATCTCAGGCACTTCAATCTTTTACCTATTTCATTCTCAACCATAGCTTTCCAAATCTTAAAAGTCTCAAATACATCAGATTTTCTCTAATACAATAGATACATACCTTCCTTGTAGCATCATCTATGAAAGATACATAGTACTGTGATCCTCTAATGGAAGCAACCTAAGCTGGTCCCCACATGTCTGTGTGAACAAGCTGTAACTTATGCCTCTTCTTAGTAGACCCAGTCTTGAGAAAACTAACCCTTTTCTATTTTTCAAATACACAGTGCTCACAAAACTCTAGATCTATGCCTTTTAAATCTGAAAGCATACCTTTGGACTTAAGAATTGACATCCCCTTCTCACTTATGTGGCCAAGCCTTGAGTGCCATAATTTAGCATCCACATCTGAAGTAGATAATGCAGAAGGAGATTTGTTAATAACATAATTACACAAATAGAGAGTACCTTCTCTCTTACCTCTAGCCATAACAAGTGCACCCTTGGTCACCTTCCAAGATTCTACTGTGAGAGTTACTGTACAACCCTCATCCCTTAACTTTCCTGCAGAAATCAAATTTCTCTTCAAGCTAGGAACATGCATCACATCTCTCAACACCCATGTGTTGTTATTCTGCATCTTCAGTTGCACTTTACCTTTGCCAATTATTTTATAGGGCTCATCATCCCCTAGATACACTATTCCAAAATCTCCATGGATATAGTCACTAAAATATTCCCTGTTAGGGGTAGCATGAAAATATGCACTAGAATCTAATACCCAAGATTCTATATTATTATGCAGAGAGAAAATTAAAGCATCTTGTGCAATACCTGCAACCTTGGCTTCTTCCTTTCCTTTGTGCTAATTGTCCTCCTTAGGCTTTGACCAACAATCTCTACTTATGTGCCCAATCTTTCCAAAATTCCAGCATTGTGGCCTTCTGCCATTTTTGGATTTAGATCTGCCTTTCCCCTTAGATTTGGATCTTGATCTGCCTTTCTTGCTCTTCTCTTTCTGCCTCCCCCTACTCTCAAAACTTAAAGTGTTCCCAGATGTCTCTTCTATGCTTTTCCTACATATTTCCTCATTCAAGATAACACTAACAACATCCTCTACTTTCAAAATATTTGATGCAGATGCAGTATTACTTACTGCCATTACTAAGCCATGCGAGCTTTTAGGCAAAGAACATAATATCAAAAGAGCTTTTATTTCATCATCAAACACTATATTGATTAAACTTAATTGATTCATAATTCCATTAAAATCATTCAGATGAGTAGAAACAGATCCACCTTCATTCATATGCAAATTAAATAACTGCTTCATAAGATATACCTTATTAGAAGCTGAGGGTTTTTCGTACAAATTTGCTAACGTAGTCATCAAATCTAATGTAGACTTTGCCTGTGATAAATTAGATATCATAGTGGATGCTAGACTCAGTCTTATAGACCCCAAAGCCTTTCTGTCAAGAACTTCCCATTCTTCATCCTCCATGTCTTTGGGCTTCTTTGCAACCCCACCTAATGGTAAGTAGAGATCTTTCTGATACAGATAATCCTCTATCTGCATTCTCCAATGTTGGTAATTTTTGCCATTAAACTTTTCCATTCTCAGTTTACTTTCATCTGCCATTGCTTCTCCCACTCAAACAGAAATCCCTGCAGAAACCCCTGTGAGAACATGTAATCAATACACACTACACAGATCTGAACTATCTGTTAGTGAACCTGAGCTCTGATACCACTTGTTGGTATCAGCTCTTAAACCTACAACCAAGGCTCTGATACCACTTATTGGGGATTAACCAACAATAGATTACACTTATGAAAGCAATAAATGTAGAATTAAATCAGATAGACAAGTAACTGAATGAGATAATAGCAAGAACAAGAGATACAAGAAACCACCTTGAAAACTTGTATTAACAAACTCTTTACAAAAGGAATACAATTGAAGAAACTTCTTTCTTCCACACCTCTCCTAGATGTATAGATCTCTTAATAGATCTCTATTCCTCAAGAGCTCTCTCTCTCAAGAACAATCAAATCCAACAGGCCTGGATTGATTCAATTCTATACTATTCTTCAACAACTACTACAATAATCCACACTAAGCTAAGAAGATCTAATTCTACATATAAAATTAGGAGACTTGAGCATGCACTTACAACAAACAGTTAAGCCTCTTGAACAAGGGCTCTAAAAATAATATTACTAATAATAGAGACGTGAGCTTAAGACTACAACTCAAACTCATCATGCAAACACTTGCTTCTATCCTTGGAAATAGCTTTCTGGATGCACAGGTAACTGATGTCGGTTCCTGTTGCTTGCTTGTGACCATCACCGGCCGATCCTCTATCGACGTCGGCATCTCTCCAACTGCATTTGACTAACGTCTGTCACTCCTGACCAATGCCAGTGTCTGTGTAGACCCAAAACTATCAGTGTGCTCCTTGGTGAAGCTTTTAGCTCCACACCCTAACACTATGATTATATACATGTCTAGTGATTTATATGAGAGGGAATAAGAAAAAAATATATTTTGGAAAATAGTGCATACAGTACAAGTCCACAAGTAGCTACCCCAACATTTATGGGTAGAATTTTTTATTAATATGTAGTTTATTATTTTGAATTTTTTATTAAAGGAATCCAAAATTCAATAGCTCCAACTAGTGATTATAGTATAATATTGCTTTGGTGAGTCATCTCAGTCCTAAGAAATTAACCCTCTTGCCAAAAGTCTGCTCCAATGCAAGAATCTCTTGCTATACAAATATAAAACTACTATGGAGGAAGATTAGAGGTTTTACCCATATCCCAATTATATATAGAAGATCATATATATTTAGGAGGGATTGTGTCATTATTTCCTGAGGACTCCCTTAGCTTTTGGCACTATAAGGGATGTGTGTTAATGGAAATGATTCATGGATCTACTTTCACTTGTTTTAGATTAATTCACTTTGGTTTGATGGATTTTATGTTTTAATATGTTTTTAATTAACTATCCATAGGTTTTTCATCATTCTATTAGATTTGTAAGCTATTAAATGCCTAGGAAAGCCCTTTTTATGATTGTCTTGATTTGGATCATCCTTTCTATCTTTGCTCAGAAGTGTGCATCTTACTTACCTTGAATGGAGGTTTTACACATTAGGAAGGATGATTATAATGTACCCAAAAAGTTTTAAGTCATAATATTTCATTTTATGACCAAATCAAGAAACCATTAAGCCTAAATCTTGCACCTATTCCACTATTTCCCTTCATTATATGTATATTCAAACGGAGTGATTAGTTAGAGGTTTCTGTGAAGGTATTATGTTTGGATAAAAACATTGATAATTGTTTCAAGATATGAATATTTATTTTTAACTTTGATGGTTTTATTTGATTCACACTTGATGGAGATGATAATGATAATTCCCTCTACCATCCTTCTATTCACTACCTACTACAACTAAACATCACCTTTAGGTAGTCTGAACAGAGAATATGAAGGTTGTTTGGTGATTTGGAGACACTTAAGAGACTCTTATTATACCTTGAAATTATAGAGTGGTAGGAAAACCATTGTGAAGGGATAAAATTTATAAGGCATAATTTATAATTCATGTTGAAAGACAAGGACTGAGTTAGGGAACTTTTCCCCAGACTAAGAAAATAGAGGTCCTTAGCCTTCTTTGGAATAACATATACCATATCAAAAAGAATTTCCAATTCTATTATTTTTTTGGTTTAGTATTCCATATCACATACAATTCTCATGAAAAATTTTATGTCAAAATGTTTTGAGGGAGATGGTCATTTGGACCCTCAAAATTTCCAAGGAAAACATTAAGTTCATTAAGTGTTATCTACATGTATAGACATAAAGTACATTATTCTCTATTTAGGTTACAAATGAGACATTATAAATTGATTGGAATGATTTATGATGTATTAAAATGAGTATTTTTTATTCAAGGATACTAAAATAAGGTGGTTTTCCTTGTATTAACCCCTAAGCACTCTCCTCTATCTATACACAGGCCTAGGAAAGGACATCTACAGTAAAGGTTTCAAAAAGTGGTATGGAAGGTTGAGGTTTTGATATTATTTTGAGTTTAAAATGTGAATAAGAGATATAAGGTGGTTTTTTTATTCCAATACCTTTAAGGAGAATCAAATCATCATCAAGCATATCCCAAGCATCACTGTGAAAACTATCTTAGGAAACAAATAGTGACCTATGGAGTTGAGACTAGGTGATGTTTTGAGAAGTCCACATAGAATAATGATACTTGATAATAATTATGTGAACTTAGGTTTAACTCAAATGACTCTCTCACACTTTTAAACAATATTCCTCACATTATTTCCACCTTTAGGCAAGGTCAACAAGCCATTTTTCTCAGTCAAAGGGCAATGAATAGAATAGTGGTGTCTTGATGGTTATTGAGCAAAAAGAAGAGATTTCATGATGAAAAGAGTTTTATGATTAAAAAAAGGTCTATATTGAAATAAAAAATCATTAAATAAATCTTATATTAGACCTACAGGTAGGTTCTTAAAGTTGTTTTAGTCCATAACAAGTAGATGGCCTAGTCTTGGGAATGAGAGACAAATTAGTGGAAGGGATGGAGCTAAAATTTTGAAAAAATGATGGATGACCATAAATATTATCTTGTAAACATAATAATATGTTTTTATTATATCCCTAAATCTAAATAAATATCAAATAACCCATACGTAGGCCTAAATAGTGGTCTCATTTTAGGCAATTATAGACATAATCTATGTTTCCAAAAGCATAGAAAGTTTTTAAAAGACCAATAGGATAGAATATGGTTTAAATAAATAATTGAATAGTAATAGGCCAATTTTAAGGATCATTTTGAAAAAAAAAAGTATCAAACAAAGTTTCAAAACTCAATCATCCTTCAAAACCCCTACAGATAGTGTATTCTTACAAGTTTGTCTTGGATTTTGAAGGTTTTGGAGGGACAAATGGATGATTTGAGTGATAAAATTTGGTAAATAGTACCATTAAAAGTTAAATACGATCCTATAATTTTCTATTTTATAAATATAGTAGGCTAAAACCCATCTATGTTTTATCATAGGAGGGGAAATTTTCCCAGGCATGAAGAGATAATTATAAGGGAAAAGGGATGAAATGATAATCCAAAGGTCAAGATAACCATCAATGATGGTTGGAGAATATATGACACATCCATTTAAACATGATAAATCTTAATATAGGGTTGGAAACAAAATAATATTATTTGGATAATAAGGTTTGTAGATAGACCTAATAAGGCAACATGCAAGCCAAGCCCCATCTGGAAGGTCACTGCTATTTTTGTACTTGGTAAACCATTAAAACGATTTGGAAATTTTTTATAAAGGTAAAAATAAAGTGTTTAGGCTAAATTAGATGTATAGAAAGTCACAAAAATCCTGAGTCATGAAGTTGTAGACTAGACCTTATGTGAGGCCTAACACTTAGAAGAGTCATTTCATGTTTTGAGCTAAATGGACACCATATACCTATTGGAACATATTTATTTAAGATCATAAAAGATTTTTAAACATTAATATTGTAAATAAATCCATCAAGAAGACATATTTTGGCATGAAAATGTTCACAGATCTCACAAAATGCAATGAAAGGGCTTGAATGCCAACTTAGAGTGATTGAAACTTTCATGACCATTTACATGGGACCTCATGGTATTTAGAGATGACTAATAGGGTACCTAAGAGGCTTTTAGTGGTATTTTTATAGGATTATAATGTCTATTATTTATGAATAAATGTTAAGAATCCAAATCAGCTCAAAATCCTTGAAAACCCTATTTTGTGACCCGATGGAAGAAATGAGGCTCAAAGTGCATCCAAATGGACAAATTTGACCCTAAGATTTAAAGAGAAGTTGTTGAAAACTTCATGATGTCCAGATCCATGAAATCAAATTGTATATAATCCATACATATCAATTAAAAATTAAGTCTATTTGAAAATTTATTATGTTTTATAGGTCTTGAAGAAGATCATGGGATACCAACCACTTGGGAGGATATATTGGGACTTGAACCAACTCCCTATGCCATTTTTAGAGCTTATAAATTCTCACAAGTGTCCCTATCAATCCTCTCACTTTATCTAACCTCTAAAGTGACATAATGAAAAGAGTGATAACCTAAATTTGGAGACATTTTAAGATGTGTCTGATGAAGCCAAGCATATGAAGTGTCCTACCATGTGTTATAAGACCCATGCTATGGATTAGTTAGGAAAGATAAGAATATGCTAGTGTCAATTTTCAAGAAAATCATATTGGAGAGTGATTATGGTTACAGATGATGATTGTGCTTGTGTAAGAGAAGTTCAATGATTAGGAAAACTCCCAATGCAAGTGGAAGACTCTTTGTAACTTCTGCTTCTTAGTTTACATGATACACTTGTCCCTAATCTATTTTTGAATGCTCAAGGAAGCCCATGATTAAGGAAATTTCTAAGGGACAGTGATTGATGATTTTTAACACAACATGTGAGGAAGGTGCTTAGTTTGGGATGGGCACATGTTCACATCAGCTCTTGATCTTTCTTCCATCTCATTTGCATGCATTATAACTAATTTTCAACTTTTTACACTTGTATGTGTGCCTCTTGAACTTCTCTTTTCTCTCTCTTCTTATAAGTTCTATAAATATAATAGGCCATTTTGGTTATTGAAAAGAGACCACACTTAGTATGGTGAAGACCTCTGACTTTGATATTGTACTTTTCCTTTAAGAAAAGATATGAAATATGGTTTTGATGCTACAAACTATCTTGTCTAAGTGTGTGAAGAGATGTATAATTAAAATTCAAGTGATTGATATCAATCCTTGCTTCCTCTCAATCCTTACATGTCTAATGCAAGTTGCTTCATTCTAACAAGTCACATGAAGCTTTGTTAAGTTTATGAGTCTATATTCAAGTGTAAAAGTATCCTTATTATCTAAAATTGATCTTTGGTTAACTCACCTTGAGTATTATTTCATATATTCTACCTTCATGTTTGAAATGATAATGTTAGAGTTCTCTAAGAGGTAGAAGTTGGTTTTGTGAGTCTTGTCTCTTAATGTATTTATATGATAATATTGTGGATATATTCATGGTGTATCACTCTCTTAGAATAGTTTGATTTCATGTAACTCTTATCCCTTTTCACACAAGAAATTATTATATTAGGTGACAAGTACATCAAGATATATCTAGGGAGCTAGCCCTTTTAATCCTAAAGGTCTACTTTCACCATAGGTGCCCCACACACCTGGAAGTTGTCCAATATTTCCCAAATCTAGAAGAGACTTGAAAACCTTAATATAGGGTGAAATGTTTGGAGACACCATGATCTATTATGATTTATTCTTCATTTTATTCTGATGAACCTCTCATTGATACTAAATAGATGGTGTTGGATGTACAAATTCTAGAAGAAAAGTAAGCTGCCCGAAAAGAGACATAACGAGATATTGAGCATAGAAGAAGAAAGGAAGAAAAGAATCAACAAAGGGAAGTTTCCAAAAAAAATATTTATAGGCATAGAAATCTCAAATAACTGAGGTGATCTTATACTCATTGGATCCATAACCCATGATTGAGTTGCATAAACTAGTACTTGTGAAGGAAATTTCCCAACCAACTAAATAAACTATTCTTGTGCTAATGGATATATCCTTCCCATCCACTCAAATTGTATTAATGGAGGTACAATAATATAATCTTGGTGCAAAAGCAACATTATTGTTGAGATATTAAACAAGTAGTATGATGATGATGAGGCTAATTAAAATCCTTCCATGAAGGTGGTATTGACACTACTAGAAGCTCCAACTCAATACACTCAAGAGGATATAAAATATGTGGATGGAGCACCCAAATGATTTATGCCTCTCAATTCTCTACCTCAATTGATAACCATATATACCACCATTATACGCATGTTGCCTACCAATCCCCCTACCCTTCCAATGAAGGATAAGGCCACACAAACCTATCCTTTATACCCAACATAAACAACTACACATTATTCCTCTTATGCTTATCAATCCCTTCAAAACCTAGACTAGGCCTTGTTAAAACTTAATTCCATTCTAAAATCTAGGTTCCAACACTTAACCCTCATTCACGGGTGTTCCTTCTACTCCCTCCTATCACACCATCATTTCATTTCCCCTCACTCTATTATAGTGCCTTATCACCATGAACTCCACTATTGTCTTTGATATGATGCCACCCACCAAAAAATCATATATCAATTTTTCTAAACATTCCTTGGCTAATCACTTAGAAGGTGCTTCTACTTTTCAAGAGTGTATTTCACTTTGTATTATTTTACTATAGAATAGGGTGTCCCATTTGTAGTAGGATAACATTGACCTACAGATTATGCTAAGAAACACTATTAATTTTATTGAAGACTCCTTAACCACCCTTTATTATCAAATTGTTGGACTTGGTTTTATGTTAGATCACACAAAACTTCCAAATTTGGTGGCCTAACTTATACATGATTGAGTGAACATCCAACAGGTCAACCATATTGAATTATAAGGTTAGGATATCAAGGAGGATTCAAATGAGTTACGAAAAAACCTAGAGATATATCAAGATGAACTCACTAATATAATTGGCCAAGCCATGGCTATGGTCCATCAGTTGATAGACTAGAAATCCATAATGGATGTGGTATGGAATGGTGCACTCCATAAATTCACCACTATGAGTTCTTCTAAAGACAACATGCATGATTCTACTATCACTTATACTAAATTTTCATTCACATTTAAATCATATTTTTAAGATTAAAACTCATTTATGCACTAGTTGTAGGCTTGGTAGACTCAAATGTTGTGTATCAACTTTTCTAAGGTCTAATCACAATACCAGGTTGAGAGGCTCACTCATGTACATGTAGACATCTTTGAAAAAATGACTAAGGCTAAAGCTTCTCTCTCTTTTACTATGGATAATTACATTTAACAATTATTATATGATTAGATTCCTTTGTGGGATATACTATTATTATATGTTGAGGATTATTTGACTGATTTGTAGAACTATAAGATGGATGTGGCTAAATTTGATATTATTATCACTTCACTTATTGACATCCCTACAATTATTCATCCCAATCAACTCTAGAAATAACTACAATATACAATATTATTGATTGGGTTTTTTCTTAGATTTATCCATCCACTTCATAACTACTAGTTGCATTAGTTCCTCTACCAATACCTCCTCCATCTAGTTAAAAAAAAATTAGTTGGAAATTTTAAAATTTTGCTTGTCATCTTTTTCGTTTGGTAGGACTAGAGGAACCCACAAGGCTAGTATATTGAAAACCCAAAAGGGATGAATATTGGATTACTACTTAGTTGAAAACCCATGAGGGTAGCTAAGTAGCACATAATGGGTGAAAAATAGTGGATGACACCTTGAGTGATCTACAGTTTCTATGCATTCTAGTTACTTTTTGTTTTGTGGACTCCTAGTTGTTTATGATCTTGTCTCAGGATGAGAAAAAAGTTTAAGTATAAAAAAGTGTTATATAGGTAATGTATACACTAACCACTCACATTTATGAACATGCCATTTAGACAAAGAACATATTTTATTTTTGGTTAGTAGTTATCCTACAAGATTGTTATAAAGCTATTTTATTTTTATCTAAGATCTGGTACATGGAATATTTAGCAATTGAATATAGGTTGACATACCTAGACACCAAGTATATCCTTTATGGTTATAAAAATATAGGTTTTAGGATTATATATTCATATGGATTGTAGTAGAATGTGTTAGATAGTGTTGGATAGTATTGGGTAATACTGTGCATGGGCATTTTGAGTAAATCCTAAGATATTTGAAATGAAAGTGTAATTAGTATTTCATAATATGAATATTGTAGGAAGATTTAATATTTTATGGTGAACATAATATCTCTAAGCTTCTGATGTGAGACATATCTTTTGGGTAATTCTATGTGTTATAATATTATCTCTTATGAAATTGGTTTTGTCTTCTAATTGATATTATCTACCCATTGTGAAGTTGGGTGATATTTCATAATAACTTCAATAATTGATAATCCTATGTAACTATTTATAAGTTACTTTCATCTATTATAAATCTTATACTATTAATGAATAGTAAAATGTATTTTCTTTACAAGTTTGACAACTTTGTCATCATATCCAAGTTTTGTGATTAAATATCTATCAAATTAGATAATTGATTACTCAATATTATATAAAACTTTACAATCCAACAATAGAAGCTAAATACTGAGTAATGATTTTCCTTTTCCCACAATCTCTTCCTCAAATCATAAGAGTCATCTCTATAATTAGCATGTTCTGGTCTACCTAAGAACCTCTACTAATATAAAGTGTGTGTATGGGAAATATAATACACAAAAAAAAAAACTACATGAAAAATTATGTTGTGTAGACTAAAAGGAAGTATAATATCAAAAAATTGGATGTATTAAGGATATGTTTACTTTTTTTTTTAATCAATTATGTAAAACACTACAAGTTAGTATTAATGGATTTATGATAATAGTGATAGTCAATATTCATTTGTTTGGTTTATACTATATGTGATATAAAATATAGTATGCTTTGTGTTGACTATGAAAAAACATGTTAAATAGAATAAGTGGTAGTATTAGATCACGTTTTTAGACTATTCAGATTAGGAAAGTGAAAAAGAAGAGTAGAGAATAAAATATATATATATATATATATTCAAGTCCTATAATATTTTGTTAATCAGTCACATGTGTAAAAAGTGCAAGAATAACATGATGTGATTAAAAAGATATGTATAGTAAAAATTTTAATTTTTTTCTCATTTGAATGTTTTTTATTTTTAAAATATTTTATATAACCAACTATCATGTAGTAAGTCATCCTCTTTTGAATTAAAATAATTATAGTTATGAAAATAAATTCCATGTTCCTCTTCACCTTATTAATGTTTAGATTATTTTCCATCTATTAAGTATTAATATATTTCATTAGCCTACTCATTGTTACCTTCATGTGGTATGAAAGTTATTCTTATTTGATGTGAAAAGGTGATGCATTATTTATTAGTACCCAATTTATCTTGAATATTTTATGACCAATATCCCAATGTTAATGGTACCATTTATACATGAGAAATAATCCATATTTTTTTATTGACAACATTTGGTCCATAAGTAATTGGCTATATGATATATCCAAGAGATTACTCCAAATTTGGACTATAATGTAATTCATTGATAGTATGTACAATTTTTTGTAATCCTCTAACACTAAAAATAGTTTCCCATTTAATAGTATCAATGTGATTATGTTTGTAATAATCCCCTTTCATGTATACTGTAATAGTTAAATCCTCTTCTCAATGTCTTTTTTTGTGTGTCTTCTATGTAGATGATCTCTTTTGAACCATTTTAGTATGTGATACTTTTTCTTATGTATTAATATGATAATTTCCTAACGCTTGTATTTATGAATTTTATTTTTTAGTATTAAAAAATATTCTATATAATGTCCTATAATTATATGGTAATCATAATTGGTTTGTCTGCTTTATGCAAAATACATGTTGTTGATCATTATGTAGTAGTTTGTAATGTGATGAGTTTTCTATCCAATAAAATTATGAAACTTATTGTTGGTATATCTTTATGTTACATTATTTTTAATATTGGTGATACGTTTATACAAGATATTCCCATATTATTCACTAAATTTGTCAAAAATGCCATATGGGATATACTATTGTAATAATTATTTTCATTATCATTTTTAGTCATACATAAAAGATATTTGTTCTTTGTATTTGGTTAATCTTTAGTTATTCATTTTAAATAATTATAAGATACCTTTGGACAAATGGGTGTGAATAAAGTATGAGATCGATACTCATCTAAGGGGTTAATGTTTAGGTTAGGTAGTTGATCGTATTTCATAGTAACCATGTTGGTTTCATAATCCTCACTATCATAATAATTTGAAACATTTACATCTTGTAGTTACGAATTTAAAACTAAAGGGAGATTAGGGAAAGGTTTTGTTTAAACTAGAGTATATTGTGTTATTTTTGTCTACGCCCTTGTTCATTTTTTTTCCTTTTTAGCTTTTATTTTTTTAATTAGATAATGTTTTAATCCTTTTGTAAATTATCCTACTCAATTTGTAGCTTTTGACTTTATAACTAATCCTTTTATTATAAGTGTTCTTTAGGAAATATTAATTATTCTTCTTGTAACTTTTAGAGTTATACTTGTAGTTTTGATTGTGCTATTTTTAATTTCTCTAGTTATTTGTGTGATTAATGTAACTCTTATTAGTCCATTCATAATGTTACTTGTTTTTTTTGTTCTTTTTCACTTATTGACTCTTAGATTTCATATATTTATATTTTATCCCAAGGGATAACTTTGGAAGGAGTGATAGATGGATCATCTAAATTTGATTGAGATCACTTGATTTTATATTATCTAAAAGGGTTATCATTCACATGAAATTCATATGAGTACCCTTCATATTAAAATATTACCAATAATTGAATGTTGAAATAAAGTAAATAAATAATATTACCTTGTAAAGTAGAGTAAAATAAATCTAAGGCAAGAGATTTGACAAGTGGAAAAAACTAAATGTATTAGAGAAAAACCCCACAATTTATTAAGAATACTTGAAATAAGAATCAATATAAATAAAATAGAATGATTAATCTAAGTTTGAGAGAGAGAATGGTTTAAGCCAAAAGAGAATCCTATGGGTGAAAAATCAAGAGCATTATCAATATTGTCTAACATGAAGAATGAGGAAGAGAAGAGCTCAATAAATAGAGATAGAGGGAATAAGGAATAATAAATGCAATCTCCATAATGTGTGTCATGTGTCCCTAAACCTATTACAAGAAAGGAGGATGTGTGTGACATGTGTGGGTAGAGGAGTTACATACAATTAATTTCAAATCTAATAAGTGGGCTAGAAATGTGAGTGACACCTCAAAAGGAAATAATAAAGTGCATTTATAAATTCAATAGAGTCACACACACATAAGATTTAAGATAGGCCTAGAAACCTATAAGAAGGACCCAAAATTAACATTAATTATCCAACACCCCCCTTAATATTAAATTGGGGTTAAAAATGTGGATAAAACATTTATAAATAAGAAGGGAGTTGATATTACAATGATCTCCCCATTAATAGAAACTTATTTCAAGAGGAATCACAAGAGTTTAGATAACAAAGAAGAGAAGGTTCCACCTAAAATTAAAAAAAGAAAGTGTGATAACAAAGAATCTTCAAGAATCCTCTTTAGAAAATGTGACTAAGTCATACAAGAAGAAAGATCAAGAAAAAGGATTAATGATACACAAACCTATAAAACATGAAAGCTAACATCAACCTTTCATGTTATGTAACCAATATGCCAAAAATATAATCTACATACATAATGTAATAAAAGTAGATGTATAAAAAATCAAAGTGAGTTAAGACAACTTCAATCATAAAGTGTGTAAACCTACATGGAAATAAGTTATTCAACATAATCAAAGAATTTATCCTATGAAATAAAAAGCAAGGAATAAAAAGAGAGTTAGATAATCAAAATGGAGATCAATAAGTTGTGCCACTATCAAAAGATAAGCATCAAGAATAAATCAAAGAAAAATCACATGAAGAAACATCAAAGTCTATATAAGATTCATCAGTTGTAAGATTCCAAATATGTTTTAACCTTAGAGGTAAGATATTTAGTCATTTTATAATAATGTAAAGTGTCATGCATGTATTTACCATAATATTTGTTGTTCCCAAAATATATCACCCATTTTTGGGGACAACATATCAACTATTTTGGTCTTGTAGGCCAAAATTCTCTCTTCCCTTCTCAAAAAAATGTTCTGAGTATTCAAAATTCTCTAATTATTCAAGCTTTTTCAGCTAAGGGACTCACACATTCAACAAGTTCCCAACACTTGGGCAATTTCAAGGTTGGTTCAATGTCGAGGTTTAACCAAAAGGTCCATCAGCAGGCCTCAAATGGATGCAATGAACCATTGAACCATTAAACCATTGAAACCCGCCACCAAAGGTTCAAAGGTTCAATGACATCAGTAGACTTAAAAGAGTTAAGCGCTTTGGCAAGTTTAAAGTTCAACGGCTTCAAAGGACTTAAGGAAAAGAAGACTTCAAAGAAGAAAGATTTAACCCATTGAACCATTGAACCTTGAACCAAAATGGTTCAAAAGTTCAAGGTTTAATGAGTTCAATAAAAGTTTGAAGAGCTATTTCAAATGAATGGTTTAAAGAAGTTGGTTCAAGCAGTCAATTGAATGAGCAGAATATAGTATTGAACCATTGAACCATTGTTGGTTCAATCAAATCGTTCAATTGGAAGAAACAAAAGGATATCTTTTAGAAAGATTTTTTGTAGCAAATTTCACAAGAGAAATCCTTCAGACAAAATGTCTGAAGGAATGTTTAAAGGCTCAACAGAAAGTGGCAAAAGTAGAGGAAAGGTTTCATTCAGATGAAATGTCTAAAGGATTTATTTCAAACATTTTTTCCAAAGGATTTGAAGAACAAGGCCATCTGAAGGACCCTGAAGGGTAGGTACCCTTGCGGGGGACTCTCGGTGACCTTGAAATGGACCATTCTCTAGGGTCGAAGGGACACCTTCCCTTTGAGGAGTTTGAAAGACTTAGAAAAAAACAAAGGATTAGAAGAATAAATAATGAATGAGTTAACCTTGAAATAAAAGAGTTGAAAGTTCAAAGGTTCAACGAGTTCAATAGAAAATAAAATGATCCAAAAAGTTTGAAGGAATAAAATATTTTGGGATAGAGAATGAACCATTGAACCTTGAACCTAAATGGTTCAAAGTTAAAAGTTTCAAAGGTTTAAAGAAGCTTCAAATGAAGGAAGGAAGTGGAAGATTCTAGAGACAAGTTTAAAGGGATGGTTCAACCAAAGAAGTGATTGAACCAAAGAAGTGATTGAACTAAGGAGCTGATAGGACTGTTGAACCAATGAACCAATGTACTCTCATGATTCAAGGTTCATTGTTCAAAGTTGTTCAAGAGACCAACAACCAATGATGTCCCTATGAAAATTAAATTTAAGGTAACAAAATGTGGATTTATTTTCAAATGTGGCATGAAACTTGAAGATAAAAATTAGTGAATAGCTAAAGAAAGCGCTGAAAGAGCTTGTTGAAAGTAAGAAGACAACCCGAGAGCTTAAATTGCAATAAGAAAGAGGGAAAGCTATAGGAGATACCAAAACATCTACAGGGGAGTTATTCTAGTAGGTGGAATATTCCACTAAGTAGACATCTAAGTGCATAAACATTCAAAGGCATGTCCTATTTTTCTCCATTGAGTAAAGATGAAGTGGATAGCTACACAAATATCAGGAAGAGGACTAGGTGGCCTATACATTAGAGGAGACATTTGAGATGAATTGACATGCCATAGTTAAGGCCGATGACCTCTTCCAGCATGCCTTTTTGACAAAACTAAAAATGCATTCAAGGCATTGAATGTAGCATGGACCATTCCATGAAACAGAGTGATAAGTCTTTCTTGGCTGCTATATATTGTAATTTCTTATTTTATGCAAGAGAGATCTTTTTGTTATCAGAAGCAAAACTCTGCCTAAATTGAAAGGCATTACTGAGACTTTGAGCTCAGATTGTTAATCAGATTTCATTATTTGAATGAGAAAACAAGTGACTTTTCAGACTTTGTGCTAGAATAGCTTGTGTTATTTAGGAAATTATTCTTATGTATATTTCCTAAATGCATTCTTGTCCTTTTAATTAAATAAGTAGGACTAGTAGAAGTAACTAGGAAGGTGTTCTAAAGTAGACTATGGAGAGACTTTGTGCTACCACAATTGTCTTTAGTGTGTTTATTTTTTGTTTCTATTTAAAGGATCTTGGGATGACTTTGTGCCCCCATTATCCTTCGTATTTCACTCTTTAGAAGTTGAGGGGGAGACTTTGTGTTACATCTCATCCTGTTGGTTATTGTGCCATATTACAATTACTTTCTAGGAAAGAATTCTTGCTATTTATTGTAGACCACTTCTAAAAGAAGATAAGAGTCTTCAATTTTTTCACCAAAATTCTCCTATGTCTATGAACATCATCTCTAAAAAAAGAGAGATAGATGGTGTTATCCTACTCTGACTGTTATTTTCAACTTATTTATAATATATATATATATATATATATATATATATATATATATATATATATATATATATATATATATATATATATATATATATATATATACACCTCATATTTATAGGGAACCTCCCCTTGATGAGAGGAGAGATTTGTCCCACTTTAATGTGGTAAACTTGCACATTTGGCCAACCAATCTCCTTATGTTGTGGTTAAAACAACCTATTTTACCCATCAGTTAGCTAGTGACAAAATATTCACGCAACAATTTTTAGTGACTCCACTAGGGATCGATGAGCATTTCATGTCCTTTTCCAGTCCATTCAAATTGAATCATTTCATATCATTGGGGAATGATGTGAAGTAGGAAAAAACACTGCCAGGTTCATACCAATTATTTTTAGTGACTCTACTAGGGAAAAACAAGTAGCTTGAAGCCTTAAGCTTCAAATTAAAGCAGTTCTAGTTATTTTACATTTCAAATTTTACAATCTGGCAACTCCAAGGTATACAAGAAGCTAGAGATCTAAAGGTATTATTGACCTTGTATTCGAGTTGGTACAGTAAAGTGATTTTGATCTGTTTCCTTCACCATCGCACCTCCAATGAAGTAGGAGTTTTCCTCCTACAAAAGTTAGGCCTCCATTACCAAGCAAAGCATCCATTTTTGTTTTTAGCAAATCTCTATAACTATATACCTCTCAATAATTTGTTATCCCTCCCTTTAATAGTCAAATAATGGTAGTTTAAGGCCCCTGGGGTAACTCTTTTGGCCCACTCAATTTAACTCCACCTCTACATGAGCTACCACGTAGTTCAAGGAAAAATTTCCCTAAATTCTTTGGTGATGGGAGAGTTCATCTTGATGAGCATATTACATCCTTTAATATAGCTTGTGGCATGATAAGAATGGAGTATGAAGACGTAGCAATTAGACTATTCATAGAGACATTACAAGGTGCTACTTTAGACTAGTTCTACCATTTGTAGGCTTGATCTATGACTGACTAAAACACCTTGAAAGCCAAATTCAAAGCAAGGTTCAAGCCTACAAAATATGCACATGCCCTGTTGGCCCAAATCACATAGATGAAGAAGATGCCTCATGAACCTATGAGGGAATTCATAGCCAAGTTAGACAAGCTAAGGAATAGGATTCCTACCATTACTCAACCAACAGCTGAGAATCTTAAATGTTTCTTCATTAATTCTTAGCTTCTAAAAGTGAGTTTTCTACTGAGTTGGGCTAGCTACATAGACCTTGCTACTCCTCATGATTTGGCCACTAAAGTGGAAGATGATCTCATCTTAGCAAGGAAGATCAGGAGAGATCCTAATAGAGGTAAATCTTCTTCATCCTCTAAATATCCATCTACAGGCACCACTGATCTAATGGTGCAAAAGTTGGCAAATGAGTTTCTTCCTCTCAAAAAGAAAATGGTGCAAGGGATGTCTTATGCTCCTTCATATTGAGATATACTAAGGAGGACATTCCCCAATTAGTCGTATCAAGGCAATGCTGCTAGAAATCAAGGACAGCCAAATCGTCTTCCTCCCCCATAGGGGAAATTAGCCATTAAAGCACCTCTAACCAATTCAATAATTGGATATCTCAAAATATAATCTAATTTCTCCTTCCATCCTAAGTTGAACCTAGAAGATGATGTTAATCTCTTCACAGAGGGAGAAGAAGAATTAGCTAGCAACTCCAACATTAGTTTCCTAAATTACCAAGATGAACCCAAAAGTAAAGGTGAAGCATTTGATGGATCATACATTGTATTCACCTAGTCCTAGAGCTAGTCAACCCAACAAGTTGATAAGGAAAAAATAGAGGAGCGAGCTCAGCCTATAATTTAAATTACCAAACAAGGAATTTCTATACCTTTCCAGGTAAAGAACCCAGTGACTAATAAAAAAGTATGTGCCTTAAGTATGCCTTCACATTAAAATTCAATTTCATAGATTAGTCTTCCCCCCATAAAAGCCAAAAGGATGAACTACCTTTCCTTATTCCTAATTCATTTCAGACATTTTACATAGTCGACCATGTCAAGAAAACTAAAATTCAAATGTCCAAATTTGAATTCCTACAGTCCGACCTTGAGTAGTTGGACAAGTTGGTTAAATGTGTAAAGAATGAAACCATCCCTATAGGACCAGATATTCCAAATGTGACTCCCATGTCCACCCTAAATTACCTTCTCATTACTCCTCTTCCTACTCTTGGGAAGATAGAACCATTTTATGTCTCCCTATTGATAAATGATCACCAATTGAACAACTGCATAATAGACTTAGGTGCATCTGACAATGTCATGACTACCAAAGTAGTGAAATATCTTGGTCTCACACTGACCAAGACATTTGGGAGATGTTTCTCCATGGAGAAAAAACAAGTGCCACTATAGGGACAAATCAAGAATGCTCAATTTGCATTTGTAGCATTCCCATACAAGAGAATTAAGATGACAGTCCTGGTGGCCAACGTCCCAACCTCATACGACATTCTTCTTGGGTGAAATTTTTGTAAGGATGTTGGTGGTGAGTGGAGTATGGACCTATCTGAAGTAAGGATCTTGGTTAAAGGCATCATATAGAGATTACTTCCTAAGAAGGAGGCAAAATACGTTGTCACTCAAACATCAGCACCTAAAGTTCAAATTCTATTTGAGTCTTGAGGCATGGGTAATTACTTCTTATCCATAGAGGAGGTTCATGTGGCATCTGATAAAATTCTAGAATGCAATAGCTTGACAATTGATTTAGACTAAATAGTAGAATAATTGGCAAGACACAGTGCAAGCCCAAAAGAATCCTCCCCTCCAATTAAAGAGAAATCAAAGAAAAAAATAGTTTTTGACAATGTCTAGATCCTATAATTTAATGGCAGCTATTCTTCCACCAGTTTTGGAGCTAAATTTTTTTAATATCTTTTCAAGGAGATATTTTTCCTTCTTCATATAAATTGTAGTTTAGAAACACCAACAACACTATTGAGTACGAATCTTTGTTACTCAGGTTGAAGGCTACTCAAAATAGGGGTGTCAAACTCCTTCATGCCAAAGGAGATGCTAAGTTAGTGGTTTTCTAGGTGAGGAACTTATACCAAACCAAAAATGAGAGATTGCACCGTTACTGTAATCTAGTTTGGGATCAAATTGAAAGTTTTGATGCTTTCAACATCTATGTAGTACCTAAGGAATTTAATGACCGAGCTAATGCATTAGCCATTTTTGCAACTCTTTTAATTCCTCACTTAGATTTTAAGGGAGATAGGTAAACTATCAAATTGGTCTTTCAACCAAGTGTGCCTGACAATGCCAATCATTGGCAAGTGTTCAATGGAGACAACCAAATCATCACCTTTCTAGAATAAAAAGATAGCTTTGAACAGCTTCACTTCGAAGGCAGTGACCCTTAGAAACTTGAATCATCCCCTAAAACAAATTGAAATGTAGGTGAATAATTCCTATAGCTAAATGGGAAAAAGATTCCTAAAAAATTGGTTTCCCTTGAGAAGTTGTTTGAAAAGCATGATAGGTTCGTCAAACAACAACAAATGGATTCAAGCTCCTCCCAAGAGTTTGATCAAATAAATTTGGGTACTAAGAAAAATTTCAAGATGGTGAACATTGGGAAGTACTACACTCCTAAGGAGAAGCTCTAATTTACTTCCCTACTTCGACATTACATAGATGTTTTGGAGTACTCCTATGATGATCTAAAGTCACTTAGGCCTGAAGAAATTTGTCATGAAATTCCTCTCAAGAGTGATTCAGTACCTTACAATTAGAAATCTTGGTAGTATAATCCAAAGATATCAGGTACTATTCTATCTAAAATATAGAAAATACTGAATGCAAGGATAATTTTCCCAATTCATCATTCCACATGGATTGCAAACATAGTTTTTGTGACAAAAAAGAATGGCAAAATTCACCTTTGTATGGATTTTAGGAATTTGAATCAATCCTCCCTAAAGGATAATTACCCTCTACCCATCATGGATTAAGTCCTTCAGATAGTGACTGGTTCAAAGATGTTATCAATGTTAGATGACTTCTCAGGATACAATCAAGTTGAAGTTGGTGAAATAAACCAGCATAAGATTGCCTTCACCATGCCTTGGGGCACCTTTGCATATCAAAGAATGCCATTTATCCTGATAAATGTTGGCACCACTTTTTAGAGAGAAATGGACCTTGATTTCAAAGATGAAGTGGGTAAGTACATTATGGTGTTCCTTGATGATTTAACAGTATTTTCCAAGCATCATCCTAATCATGTATGCCATTTGCAATAAGTGCTAGAACGATGTCACTAGAATGGCATTTCTCTAAATCCCAAGAAGTCTATTTTTAGGGTAACAGAAGGGAAACTTCTTAGACACATTGTATCTTGAGAAGGCATACAAATTGACCCAAAAAGAGTCAAATCCATCCACGAGCTTACTCTACCCACAAGTAAGACTACAATTCACTATTTCTTTAGAAAGATGAATTTTTTACGAAGGTTCATTCCTAAGTTTGCATAGAAGACTCCCCACATTGTGGATATGATGAAGGGAAAGGACACTTTTAACTACACTAAAGAAGGAAAATTGGCATTTTGAGACATCAAGATAGCTATCACCAATGCCCCAATTCTAGTTTGCCCAAATTATACCAAATATTTCATAATGTACAGTTATGCTTCTGAGCACACACTTTCAATAATTTTGGTTCAACAAAACAAAGAAGGTGTGGAATCTCCCATATCCTTTATGAGTTGTCCTCTCAAAGGTCATGAATTGAAATATTCAATCTAGAGAAGCATGCTTGTGTAGTGGTAAAGGTAGTAAAGCACTTCCATTTCTACATCATAAATTCACACACTATTACCTTAGTACCTAATACCATAGTGAAATCTATATTAACTTAGCAGGAGCTTGGAACCAAAATGGGCAATTGGATTGCTAAAATCTAGGAGTTTGATCTTGTTATCAAACTAATGAATCTTGTGTAGGGAAGGGGTCTCTACCAATTGATTGTTGATAATAGACTAGAAGAAATAGAGCAAGAAGAAGCATAAATTGAAGACATGCCAATAGTCCTCTTTCTCACCACCACAAATGAGTGGTATTCAAACATTGCTCATATTCTTACCTATGGTGAGTGTCCTACTCACCTGTCTCATAAAGGAAAGAGGATTGTCAAGTTGAAAGCTACCAACTTTGTCCTATGGGACAATGGTCTATATAAGAGGAACCTTGATGGGGTATTCCTTTGTTGCGTAGATAAAGTGTAGCAGAACAAACTTCTAGAATCCTTTCACAACTTAGCCTATAGAGGACATTTTTCTACACCTGTAACTACCCATAAGATTCTGTGAGCAAGATATTACTGGCCTACTCTATTTCAAGATGCATACAAATGGGTATGAAGATGTGAACTATGCCAATAGTTCATTGGAAGACCCAAGTTAGCTACTTTGCCTCTTAATCTAGTGGTAATAGAAGAGCCATTTTAGCAATGGGGAATTGATTTCATTAGTGTTGTAAACCCATCTTCAAGCACTAGACATGATTATGTCCTCATAGCCATAGATTAATTCACCAAATATGTGGAAGCTATTGCAGCCAAGCATGCTACTTTAGAAGTAGTATGCAATTTCCTCAAAGAAAACATCATTTCCAAGTTTGGGGTCCCAACCAAGATTATGATAGATAATGTAGCCTATTTCTCTTCACATGAGATTACTCAATTCTATTTTCATTATGGGATTACCCTCTCCCACTCTTTTGATTATTTTTCATAAGGAAATGGCCAAGCAAAATCAATCAACAAGAACTTGGTGACCATCATCAAGAAGTTGGTAGATGAAAACCAACAAACCTCGCATAAAGAATTGTTTTATGCTTTCTAGGTAGATAGAATTATGCCCAAGAGAGCAATAGGTATGTCACCTTTCCAAAAAATTTATGGTCTGAATGCAGAGATACCAATCACCCTAGAATTGCCAGCACTAAAATTGGCAAAGGCAGTCAAAGATCAGACATATGAAAGCTCCATCAACAAGAGGATCATGTGCTTGACTGAGCTGGATGAGTAGCAAACTATGGTTGTGGACTAAATTTTTGTACATCAATGTTTGGTGAAGAAGCTCTTCAACTAGAAAGTAAAAGCCCATAATTTTCAGATTGGTGATCAAGTTCTGTTATGGGACAAGAGAAGAGAACCAAAGGGAATGCATGGGAAATTTGATTCCCTTTAGAGAGGCCCATTTGCTATTCATCAACTCAATGGTGAAAATAATTTCTTACTAAAGTATCAAGATGCCATCCCCTTTTCACTGCCTCACAGTGGGTAGCATCTAAAGCACTTCAATCCTTAAAGTATCAGGTGACATCAATTGTACATATGTATATTTATATAGTCTTTAGCTCTATTTTGTGTTGTTCATTTTCATTTCTTTTTCACACCTTTATTTTTGGGTAGCATGACTCCATAGCCCAATGGAATACTTAAAGGCACTATAGATTCTAGATTCTACTCCCTTTGATTGTTTTTACAATCAATAGAAGTTCCCTAGCTGGAGCCAGTTGTAGTTCCCAAAATTTCTCACTCATTTTTGGGGACAACATATCAACTATTTTGGTCCTATAGGCCATAATTCTCTCTTCCCTTCTCAAAAAAATATTTTGAGTATTCAAAATTCTCTAATTATTCATGCTTTTTCAGCTAAGGGACTTGTAGGTTCAACAAGTTCCCAATACTTAGGCAATTTTAAGGTTGGTTCAACATCGAGGTTCAACCAAAAGGTCCATAAATAGGACTCAAACAAATGGAATTAACCATTTAACCATTGAACCATTCAACCCTACCTCTAAAGGTTCAAAGGTTCAATGGGTTAGAAGTTTCAATGACATCAACAGACTTAAAAGAGTTAAGCACTTCAGCAAGTTCAAAGTTAGACAGCTTCAAAGGACTTAAAGAGAAGAAGACTGTGAAGAAGAAAGTTTTAACTTATTGAACCATTGAACCTTGAACCAAAATGGTTAAAAAGTTCAAGGTTTAATGAGTTCAATAAAAGTTTGAAGAGTTGGTTTAAATGAATGGTTCAAAGCGGTTGGTTCAAGCGATCAATTAAATGAGCAGAACACAATATTGAACCATTAAATCATTGAACCATTCAACTATTGTCAGTTCAATCAGTTGGTTGAATAAAATGGTTTAATCAGAAAAAATAAAAGGATATCTTTTAGAAAGATTTTTTGTGGCAAATTTCATAAGAGAAATCCTTTGGACAAATGTCTGAAGGAATGTTCAAAGGCCCGACAAAAAGTGGCAAAACTAGAGGAAAGGTTTATTTTAGACAAAATTTTTGAAGGATTTCCTTTAGACATTTTTTCCAAAGGATTTGAATAACAAGGCCACTTGAAGGACCTCAAAGGGTAGGTACCCTTGCGGGGAACTCTCGACGACCACAAAATGGACCATTCTCAAGGCCCGAAGGGACACCTTCCCTTCAGGGAGTTTGAAAGACATACAAAAAAAAGGATTCAAAGAACAAAGAATGAACCATTGAACCTTGAACCAAAAGATTTCAAAGTTGAAAAGTTCAATGAGTTCAACAGAAAAGAAAATGATCCAGAAAGTTTGAAGGAACAAAAGATTCTAAGACAGAGAATGAACTGTTGAACCTTGAACCAAAATGGTTCAAAGTTCAAACATTAAAAGGTTCAAATAAGCTTAAAATGAAGGAAGGAAGTGGAATATTTTAGAGACAAGTTCAAAGAGATGGTTCAACCAAAGAAGCAATTGAACCAAAAAATTGATTGAACCAAGCAGCTGATAGGACTGTTGAACCAATGAACCAATTCAGTCTCATGGTTCAAGGTTCATGGTTCAAAGTGGTTCAATAGACCAAAAACTAATGACATCCCTATGGACATCAAATTTAAGGTAATAAAATGCCCATTTATTTTCAAATATGGCATGGAACTTGAAGACAAAACTCAGTGAACAACTGAAGAAAGAGCTGAAAGAGCCTACTGAAGGTAAGAAGATAGCTCGAGAGCTCAAATTGAAATAAGAAAGAGGGAAAGCTATAGGAGATACAAAAATATCTATAGGGGAGTTATTCTAGTAGGTGGAATAGTCCACCAAGTAGACATATAAGTGCGTAAACAGTCAAAGGCACAGCCTATTTTTATCCATTGAGTAAAGATGAAGTGGATAGTTGCATTAATATCAAGAAGAGGACTAGGCAGCCTATACTTTGGAGGTGACATTTGAGATGAATTTACATGCCATAGTTAAGGCTGATGACTTGTTCTAGCATGGTCTCTTGACAAAATTAAAAATGCATTCAAGGCTTTAAATGTAGCATGGGCCATTCCATGAAACAAAGCACCAAGTCTTTCTTGGCTGCTATATATTGTAATCTCTTATTTTTTGCAAGAGAGATCATTTTGTTTTTATAAGCAAAACTCTGCCCAAATTGAAAGGCATTATTGAGACTTTGAGCTCAGATTGTTAATCATATTCAATTATTTGAATGAGAAAACAAGTGAATTTTTAGACTTTGTGCTAGAGTAGCTTGTGTTACTTAGGAAATTGTTCTTATGTCTATTTCTTGAATGCATTCTTATCCTTTCAATTAAATAAGTAGGACTAGTGGAAGTAACTAGGAAGCTATTCTGAAGCTAACTATGGAGAGACTTTGTGCTGCCATAATTGTCTTTAGTGTGTTTATTTTCTATTTCTATTTAAAGGATCTTGGGATGGATTTGTTCCCCCATTATCCTTCGTATTTCAATCTTTGGCAGTTGAGGGGGAGACTTTGTGTTACACCTCATTCTACTGGTTATTGTGCCCTATTACGATTACTTTCTAGGAAAGAATTCTTGTTTTTTATTGTAGACCACTTTTGAAAGAAGAGAAATGTCTTTAGTGTTTTCACCAAAATTCTCCTATGTCTATGAACATCATCTTTAGAAAAAGAGAGATAGATGGTGTTATCCTACCCTGAGTGTTATTTTTAGCTTATTTATAGTATATTAATATATATAATGCCTCATATTTATAGGGAACCTACCCTTGATGAGAGGAGAGATTTTTCCCCCTTTAATGTGGTAAACTTGCACATTTGGCCAACCAATGTCCTTATGTTATGGTTGAAACAACCTATTTTTCCCATCAGTTAGCTAGTGATAAAATATTCACCAATAATATTTACATGGATGTAATTTATAACATTTAAATATATGATGCAGGTGCTTTACACAATGCACACTAGCTTTAGTAATTTTAACAAAAGCATGAGTGTTCAAAGTAGTATAATCAAAAGAATTTGCATTATAATCCCTTTCATGTGGAGATTAATAAGATGTCAAATTTGAATTAGAAGTAGTAAAATCATAAAAAACAAGACCTTTAGAATTTTTATAATAAGTAAACAAAAAAGGTTCAAGAATACCATTTTCACACTTAGAAAGTTAACCACTTAAATAGCCCATACTATACATGATTTTAATACACGGTTGGTTAAAAAAGTGTTCAATGATGTTTTAGGTGTTTAAGAATTAGTATACCCATTATCATGTGTAAAAGATGCCAATTTTTCATTTAGAGCATTAGTAGAGGATTACATATTATCCATTATGTTATGAAAAGCATCTTGAATTAAATTAATGAAATTATGCAAAGTAGTAATAATATTATTTTGAATTTTAATTTGTTCTTTTAAAACAACTATGTCATTATTTATAAAGGAAATAGTGTGAATAGTTTTTTAACTATTTATGACTAAGTAAATGTAAATCCTACTTTTTTAAAGGGATAAGTATAGAAATAATTTGAAATGAATAAGGAAATAATTGATTTGATAAGATCTTCCCAAACTAGAAAAGATGTAAATAAAGTGCAATTATGTAGATCAAAATAGATATTTTTATGACTCAAGAGGCTGAAACAAGATTGAAGATCAATTAGACATCTTTCATTCCATGATTATAGTTAAAATCAATATTTGGATAGTAATTCCCTTATGAGGAAAGCAGTTCCATGTGGTACTAGTGTCTAATTATGGTTCTAGTGTCCTTCTTGGAGGAGATATATGAAACTCTTAAGAAAGATATGGGAGAGATTGATGGACCTATAGGTGATTTTGTGACTTCTATAAACTTGATCATGTCACTATTTTACATGAACCTCTTCAAACAACTTAATGAATACATGAACACATGAAATAATAACCAAATCAAATGCAAAAGGAAGGGCAAAGTCATGCTATGGGATATTATGATCACATGGATTAGAACCTATTTTGTCCTAGACATTACCTACATTAACCCTAATGATAGGGGTCTTAGATCACATATAGTCGTCCCTTAGGAAATGTTCATAACAAAGTCACATGATATGCTATAATGAATTTTGCTTAGGCCCTTCTTTGATCAAGAATGCAAGTATAGATGTGATAGTTGAGTAATATGTATTATATTAAGCCATAATAATGATTAATTTTATGTAATTGTGTGCCAACATAGTAAGTGTTAGATGTAAAATGCCTTGTGAGGATATTTATATAGAATAAACTTTTATATGAATGTAAAACCTTATTCACTAGCCAAAAAGTGGAAAAATAGGGATAAAAAACATAAGAGAAGGCTCCAAGGAGGGTTAGGACCCATAACACATAAGAAAATGACAATTGAAAACTAGTGAAAAAAGGTGAACACTAACACCATGTGTAACTATTATCAACATAAGGGCACTAGTGTTCTATGGCTTAAATTTAAAGTTAAGATCAAGAAGAATAGGATAAGAGCCCCTATGACTTGGACGAGATGAATTAGGACCATTAGGGGTGAAATAACTAGTGAAAAGAAGACACAAGAAAGATCAAAAGACCCAAAATAACCACACGAATAAGGGATATATTCATCAATAAGATATTCACATGAAAGAGCAATAAAAGACATTATACTTGTGGTTTATTGACCAAATTAGGGTGTATACATTTACCCCTCTTTTATTATAGTAATGAAATCAAATCAAAAGATATATTGAAAGAATGAGAGGAACACATACCTATTCTTACCTTTGTGGATGTACTCTAGACCTAGCCCACTTATTTTCCAAAGAAGTGGATAGGATTTGGAGTGAAGTATGTGAAGAATAAATCCATAATATGGGTGCCCTTTTACTGAATTTGAATAGTGAACTAAATCATGAGGAATAAAACCCTTGTTTTGCCCCCACCATGATATCTAAATTGGATATGAGTATGTAAACTTAAAATGTGGAGATACAAGGCATGATTTTCCCTAATTTGATATCTAGACTAAATCTGAGTATGTAGGCTGAAAATGTAGAGAAACAAGGCCTAATTTCCCCCACTTTGATATAAAACTAGATGTTGAAACTATCACTTTGCTTGTATAATCTAGAGTTGGTGGAAGGCTATGGATCAACTACTATGTATGGTCATGTGACCCAAACTAGTGAAATCCTAGTGGCATATTGGTGATGATTTGAGTGTAACCTAATAATTTAAACATAGAGATTGAGTATGTATGCCTTGAATCAAACCCTTAAACCTAATATTTGAGTATTGTAACTATGTATCTAAATATTTATATATCTGAGTCAAATTATATATTTAATTCAAACTATATACTTGGGTCAATCTATATATCTCAGTAAATATGTATGTATCTAAGTCAAATGGTATACCTAAGTTAAAATGTATACCTAAGTCAAACTATATATCTGAGTAAACTTGTGTGTACCAAATTCAAACTATTTACTTGACCCAAACTAGTGAAATCCTAGTGGCATATTGGTGATGATTTGAGTGTAACCTAATAATTTAAACATAGAGATTGAGGATGTATGCCTTGAATCAAACCCTTAAACCTAATATTTGAGTATTGTAACTATGTATCTAAATATTTATATATCTGAGTCAAATTATGTATTTAATTCAAACTATATACTTGGGTCAATCTATATATCTCAGTAAATATGTATGTATCTAAGTGAAATGGTATACCTAAGTTAAAATGTATACTTAAGTCAAACTATATATCTGAGTAAACTTGTGTGTACTAAATTCAAACTATTTACTTGAGTCAAACTATATATATATGTATATATATATATATATATATGAGTCAAACTATAAATTTGAGTAAACCTATGTGTATTTGAATACACCTATGTTTATGAATATATGTTTTTGAGAAAGCCTATATGTTTGAATATGTGTATATTTGAGTAAACATGTGTATCTAAATATTTGTATATAAACCAATCTATGTATATGTTCCCCTTTTTAGTGAGAGAACCAAAACTATAGTAAGGGTGTCTAACCAAAATTGGTACCGATTGATATAGTGGTAATAGCTAGCTAGGGTAATGTTGTTGTTATGTTTGAATATTTTTTCAATTGCAATGGAGTTGGTTGTTTAAATTGGTATTTGGGTAGACCTTTGGTCTATATTGAGTTTATTAAGGGAATATAGGTTTTTTCATTTTGTGGAGTTTAATGTGAGTGGGATATCAATGGAATGAATATATGGTGAGGTAAATTGATGTCAAGTACCATGCACAAGAAATATATTTTAAATTAGAGTTACGGTTCTCTAGATATAACATTTGAAATAATTTGGTATTAGTTAGTGAAATTGGTGCATAAGGACAACCTTAGTAAGGTGGCCTTTTCAAAATGTGATTTAAATAGGTTAGTTTATATACTTTGACAACTCCTTTGAATCATTTGAATCAATAGGGATTATTTTCTCTAAGATATAGGGTATGTTAAGGAGGAAGGGAATGAATGTGACCTAATATGAGGAGGTGGAGGCATTTATCTAGGTCATGGAGGAGGTTACCCTAGTAAGGATTTTTTTTTTCTAATTTTTTTACATAATTAATAATTTTTTTTATTATTTTAAGTAAAATCTTTAGTTTAGGGTCATTTTTATAAATGTGGTGCTATTGAGTTGATAATGGCACTAGTGTTATAGGTATTGCACTATTATCCAGTGCTACTATTCCATATACAATGGTAGTGTCAAGTGGGCCTAGTTTATGGTAATTATTATTGTTTAATAGTGTTTGATGACTATTATTATCTATTTATATGATATTTTATGATGTTAGTGTTGTATTTGGTTATATTTTAAAGGTGAATTTATGCATAATAGAGTTACAAAGTGGATGGATGATGGAGACATTATTGGGATTATCCTTGATAGATGAGGAGATGGATGTGGTAGATATAGTTTGGGTCACGTGGCATAATTGGATCTGATGGCCTAGGACAAACATATGATGACAACATTGTGTGAGAGATGGGACACAAATACTAGTATATTTTGTCTACTTATTGGGGAGATGATTATCACCTTAGAGGATGTGTATAGGATATTAAGGTTATTGATCATTGATTAGATAACAATTCTATAGGAGGATACTAGTGATCAAGATATAGAGATGGATATGAGCCATTTTTATGTGATGTCCATGGGGACTCATTAGGTAGGGAGCCACAATGATATATTATTATCAATAATTGTCACAACAAATTTTCTATAGTTACAAAATGTCATAATGATTTTATTTGCTTAATTTCTTTCTATGGATGGGAGCAAGGTATCTATCTCATATAGGATGCATGGGATATTACAAGATATTAAGAATCAAAACATTGTGTACTTATGGGGTCTTACTATGCTAGCCCACTTGTATCAAGATTTATATTACTTAGGAGACTATGTAGGAGGTGCTATGTATTATACAATATTACATTTTTGGGAGTATAAACATATAATAATGAGTAGACTGGTGTTTCCTCTATGGTATGATTGAGCTCACCCTCAATAATTTCCAAAGAGGTAGATTGGTATGACTCACATGCCCAAGAGGATCATGATGTAGTGTTGATAGGTTAGTAACCAAAGAAATTATTTGAAGTCCCTATAGGGGTTATGAAGGATGGTCTGAGGATGATGTTCATCTAATATGAGTGTGAGTGAGCTACTAGTTACATTACTATTGAGTTAATATATTCGAGAGGTTTTATTATAAATAATTAACATAATAATTTGGTGTTACTCAAAATGTGACACCATTGCCATTGTTGTGGTTAAGGAGTTATCGGGATCCAGTGATGATGGGGAGTAAGCCCAAACCATCAACTATAGAGTTACGTCTAATTCTATTGATAGAGTAGTATTTATGATTGATATAATAGATGTGGATGATGTAGGAATGATATATATATATATATATGCATATATATATGTATATATATATGTATGTATATATATAGTGGAGGGAGCACATGTGAGCACATTTATTCCCAAATGGCTACTCAATAAAATAAATGAGCAAGGACACTAGAAACATCCATGTCTCTCTCTACTAATCCATAATCCATTACATCATCAAGGATATGTCATGCTAGTAATCAGAGTGCAAACTCAATGGTAGTCTCCCAATACTTGTCATCACCTAAACCTACAAATACCAATAAAATACATCATATACCTACCAAAGTAATTAACCAAGTAGAATATACAAACATATAAAGGCAATCTACCATTAACCACCCTAAGGGGATTGACATCTAACACATTCTCCATGATGATCCTACCTTTTGGGAATAAATGTGCCCACATGTGCTCCCTCCACTATATATATATATATTATATATATATATATATATATATAGTGGAGGGAGCACATGTGGGCACATTTATTCCCAAAAGGTAGGATCATCATGGAGAATGTGTTAGATGTCAATCCCCTTAGGGTGGTTAATGGTAGATTGCCTTTATATGTTTGTATATTCTACTTGGTTAATTACTTTGGTAGGTATATGATGTATTTTATTGGTATTTGTAGGTTTAGGTGATGACAAGTATTGGGAGACTACCATTGAGTTTGCACTCTGATTACTAGCATGACATATCCTTGATGATGTAATGGATTATGGATTAGTAGAGAGAGACATGGATGTTTCTAGTGTCCTTGCTCATTTATTTTATTGAGTAGCCATTTCTATTGTGGTATACAAATAAATAGTTTTTGATATAGATGAGGCATGTGGGGAGTTATAAAGATGAAATATTCCTACACTTGATGCTCTAGGTGGGGAAAGTAGATAGATAGTGTATGATTATATATGTTTATAGTGAGAGCACGTGGTGGTGCTAGTTGAGTAGGGAGTGTTATGGGGAATGAAAGAGAGAGTATATGAGGTCCTAGATTGAGGTCTTAGAGGGATAATGAGGCCTCTATTTCTAATATGTATGTATTAGAGAGTGAGAGTGAGGGGGTTGGTCTTGGTGATCAAGTTTGGATTATCAAGTGATTTATAGTATTGTATTGAAACTATGCGATGAGTTATAAACATATATGGATGTCTATTGTTATGTGGGCATTGTACATATTGGTATTTTGAGTTTTTATATTTTTCATGTTTGACTATTTTCATTGTGTTAAATGGTGATATGGGATTATGTTATGTGTCTAAGGAATGGTAATGAATTCTTTATCTATTTATAAATATTTAAGTAAATATGCATAGAAAAATATGAGTGTTATTTGTTAGTGTGGGTGTTATAGGAGTGTCATAAGATATCTACATGTGGATCATGTAACTATGGTATGCATGACCTGAACTTAGATGGCATGGTGAATAAGGGACTGTATTACTCATGTTGTGTCAGTGTAGAAGTATATTCTAGAACCAATACTACATGTGGTACATTTATAGTAGCTAGGTGTGTAGACTTTTTATTAAATATCTTGATTAGCTATCATAATAAAACTATGTTCTAAGCTCTATGACAACTATAAAATATATTGATAATCTACTAAACTATGTTCTAATTTCTATGTTCTCTTGCAAATATATTAATTAGTGTTCAAATTAAAAATATTCTTTGATATCAATGATTGTTACCAAATATATTAATCAATGGTCGAATTAAAACTATGATATGGCATATGTGGGTATTTCCAAATATAATAATTAGTGGTTGAATTGAAACTTTGCTCTAATCTATATGAACTATTTGCCATCTCTATTGAATTTATGGTGCATGATATCTATCACAAGTAGGTGCCCTAAAGACCACATTGTCCATATGATGAGTAACTAATGGATCCTTAAAGATAAAGCCTTGGGATAACTTGATCATAGAGGAGCATGATATAGGAAGTTGTGGAGACTGAGATCTCACTACCCATTATGTGAATGTAATAATGCCTTTGTCAACATACTAGTCAATACAATCTCAGAGTGCATAATATTTGTTGTCTGAATGTCCATTTATCTTATGAAAATTATAATATGGTTTATTTTTTACCCTATGTAGATAGTGTGCTAGATGGTGATGAGTAAAACAAATTTTTATCCTCTCTTTATCCAATAATATAAATAATATATCATGAGGCTTATCTCTATCTAAAAACTATATAACCCCACTTTTTATGCCTTGTGCTCTACTCACTTTAGGAGGTAATCTGTGAAGTGGCTCTTTGTCCTTACTGAGTATCTTTGTTGGTTATTTTTATTCCACTTGTTTCTTAATTATAAGTGGAGTAGGATCATATACCATGTTATATGACTATGGATATATAAAACCTACATCCAAATATTCCTTTGAATGTGTAGAAACTAGACCCAATTCTATATTTAATGTCATAGATGTGTTACATAGAAGCCAAAATGATTTGGATATTTGATATAATAGTTTTTCCTTAAGAATAAAAATGAGACCTATAGGAAAGATGTATTGTACATCTAAATTTATTGACTATTAAATAAACTAATGCATACATGTATTGAATCTTAAAATATACTCTTTTATTGGTTATGTCTCACCATATTGGAATGAAGTCAACCTCTTGTATGGGATTCAAGGTCACTTATTTTATATGTAGTGCTTGAGATAGACTACTTCTAACTCATCATATGTATTTAATGAACCACTAGGGAGTGCATGATGAAACCAATTTAGTGCCTCACCTTCTAGATACTTTGGAAATAACTATAGTAGAGTCAACTTGGTGATATGTGCCATGGATTTACCATAAGACTAAAGTTAAAAGTATGGGTCTCCATGCCCATAAAAATTTGGTAACACTAGTATCTAAAAGTTGGGTAGAATCTTTGTATTAAAAATTCTATGTGAAATAGGATTATCATGGATGGCATTAGAATCAACCCAATAGTGGTATGCTTTCCTCTCCAATGTGAGATGATACACTTCTTATTGTAAATTACCCACAACATGCATCAAGGATATTACCTCTTATTAAGGTATATCATCATGATTAAGGCATTCATTTATTTTTTGAATTTTGTTATTTATCTTAACCATTAGTACAATACAATGGGTACCTTACTATAGTATAACAAATTTATCAATAACAATAATTTGAAATGAATATACGAAATAATTAATTTGATAGGTTCTTCTAAAAATAACAAATATGCAAAGACATTGTAGTTATCTAGAGAAAAATAGATATTTATATGACTCAAGAGGATAAAATAGCCTTCTTGATCAGTTAGACATCTTCATTCCATGATTGTAGTTGAAATCAAGCTTCAAATAATAGCATCCATATGAGGAAATTATCACCATGTGGTTCAAGTGTCCAATTATGGTGCTAGTGTCCTTCTTGAAGGAGTTATCTATTACTTTTAAGAAATCTATGAGAGAACCTGAGGGAACTATAGGTGATTACATGACTTATGTAAACTCACTTTTGTTACTGATTTGCATGAACATCTTCCAAAACCCTAATGAATACCTACACACATGAAACAATGACCAAATCAAATGCAAAAGAAAGGGAAAAATTGGGTTGTGAGATATTATGATCATGCAAATTAGAATCCCTATTATGTAGGCCTTTGCCTATTATAATCACCTAAAAGTGGTATTGAGTGCTAATGTTTCTACTTGAGACCACTTATTTCAAGCTCAACCCTATACATATCTTAGATCCTATTATCACACTTTTTTATCCTTTTTATGGGCCATGGACATCCCTAATTAGTTTAAATGTAGTCCTAGACCCTCATTTCCCACTCCTAGACATTTGTGCCTAGCATTCTTATAGTAAAACATTAATACCACATTAAGGACACTAGATCTATGTGGTACTAGTGTCCCCAAAATTATGCCTATGTTATTTACCCTATCATCCCTACAAGAATATATTTTCAGAGTTAAAACCCTCCTAATGTTGTCCTAAGCATCTTTTATTACCTACAAAAGGAAAAAAACTCTATAAATACATGAATTATATCCCTCTATCCACTAGATTAAAATTAGATGAAAAATAACTATTCAAACATGAAATAAGGTTAGAAAAAATCAAGGTTATTAATCCTTCTTCTACCTTACCTCTGAATACTACCATCTACAACATCATTAAATTAATATTCTCTATATTTAAAATCTCAAACACACTTAAGGAAATCAAGGAAAATATAATTCTACCGTCACTTGCACTTACATCAATACTTAGGTGTGGAAAACTACATTGGGATTGATCCCTCCTTGGATTATCGGTATGTATGCGACTCTCTTCATAGTGGGGTGTTGAGAATGCCCAGCATATCCTACTAATGAGCACACTTTATAGCTCATGCCTTAATTAAAAGGAGGATTAGGATTTGTATAATAAATCAAATATTATTAGCATAATATAGAGTTCTAGACTTCATGTGAGCAAGAATAGAACCCAAAAACATAGACACATGTGCATCCAAAAGTCTAGGATAGTCTTGCACAGAGGACATTAGCACTATTATCAGGACACTAGAGCCACATGGAACCTATGTCCAAATGTGGTATTACTATCTAAGAGGGTTTATGATATAGGGATCTATTTGATGACACTCAAACCTATTCATATCTTAGTTTCTAGTACTTAGATAATCTATATTAGTTATTTTCTAGATAAGTCTTTATTTGCACATACTTATTAGTATTTTTGGAAAGTCAACCCTAGTTAAACATATAAAAAATCAATGGTTATTTTATGTATATGATTTCCTTTATTTAGACTACTCATCCCTTCAATCAAACATATGATTTACATTTAACAAAACCATAAAAGTGTAAAACATTTGGTGAGCCTAGCTCACTTTGAACATTGCTCAAACCCTAACCCTAAATGTTCTTAGGATTTATATCCTTTTTCCATTTATACTCAGATTCGAGTTACAAAATTTTAGATTTGTTTCAATATATTTTTTGCAATAATTCTTAGATTAAAATTCTTTAAAGGTTTGAAATATATAAAAACTTGTTTCCCTACTTCCCAAACCACAATGGAAGAATTTAATAATCAATTTGATGAGATCGATAAGAAATAATTACAATATTTTATGTCCAAACATGCAAATATTCAAGATGACCTCATCACTATTATTCAATAAAAAATCTAAAAGTTAAATAACTGTCAATTTTTAACTCCCCTAGCTAATAACATTGTCACACCTATAGTGGGGATAACTTAGCTAGCACAATAAAAAATTGTAATTCAATAACCTTTAGTGATATCTACACCTATTTTAGCTAGTTCTTCTACTATAGATGTGTAATCCATTGTGCACTAGGTTCATACTTTGCAAGTTAAGGTGTTACATCTTCATAAGGGAGACACTAGGCCATCACATTCCTTGGATTATAATTTTATCTTATATATACCTTTCACAATTCACATAGAGACAACTACCTTCCCATCTAGATTCAGGGCACTTAAACTTACATTATATGATGGTAAGGGAGACCTAGAGCACCATATTTGAGCTTTTTAGGTAGCTTATTTGGACTACTTGTCTAATGATTGGCTTCTCATAATAATGTTTCCATGAAGTTTAAAATATTATGACCTAAAGTGGTTTTATGACTTATTTAACCAATCTATCACAACATTCAATGCTTTGGTAGATATATTTTTAGCACACTTATCCATCAATATCATTTAAAAGATCTCATATGCCTAAATTTCATAGTTGAAACAAAATTCAAATGAACCTATCACAAAATACATCTTATGATACAAGACTATATTAACTAAATTGATTAGTCTTGTGGTAGACAAAGAGCTTTAGTATATCTTAAAATAGAGTATTTTACAAATATTACATGAAGTTATCTTGTTTAATAAGTTTCTTATATTCATAGATTTGTGCCACTCAGTAAGAGAAAGAGAGGTCAAGTTTTTATCAATAGGCACACTAAAGTATACCAATATATCAAAATAAAATGCTAAGATCTATTGAAGGTAAAATCATTGAGAGGGGGGGTGAATCAGTGATGCAAGATATTTTAAGCTATAATTATATTCCATTAAAACTCTTAATCAATGAACACAATAATTCATAAAGGATACAAGATGTTCATAACAATGAATAAAAAATATGATGCAAGATCACACACATAACACAAGATCTATATAGGAAATTATCTTTGGGAATAAACCCAACTCTCAATCCTACAAATACATTGACTACTTGTCCTATAAGATGATCACAAACATGAGACCTTTTATTGAAGTACCCACTTCACAAGGAGTACCCACCCCTAAGTATGCCCAAGCACTCACTTGTTCTAGATGTTGAGTACCCACACAACACCTAATGAAATCAAAAACTATAGAACTCTAATTGCATTCCAATTTGATTCAATAAACAATGTATAATATCTCTATTTCAAAATCTTCACACACACTCAAACTTGCTTATATAAGCAAGGCATCCAAACACCCCTTTTGGATCTTTCTAGTCTTCTTCATTCATCTTCAATTTTTCATATACTTTAGTCCATCCACTGAGTGCACTTTTTCTGATCTCTTTCTTTCATCTCTATGTTCTAATTTCTCAACACATTCACATACAAGTCTATAAACCATTACCTTGGTCTTCACCATTTATAGTCTTCATGAATATCAACTTCTAGGTTAGACATAATACTTTCCATAACCCTTAAGACTCTATTATGATAATGCATATCTCAAATTCATTTTCACAAGTCAACTATAGCATCTATGGGTCACATTGAAGAAACTATAGCTTTTAGTTAGGCCTAAATAGACCTTTTAAGTCATATGGAGACCTATTGACCCATTTATTGTTCAATCAATCTATCACAACATTCAATACTTTGGTAGATATATTTTTAGCACACTTATCCATCAATATCATTTATAAGATCTCATATGCCCAAATTTCATAGTTGAAACAAAATTCAAATGAACCTATCACAAAGTACGTCTTATGATACAAGACTATATTAGCTAAATTGATTAGTCTTGTGGTAGACAAAGAGCTTTAGTATATATTAAAATAGAGTATTTTAACAATATTACATGAATTTATCTTGTTTAATAAGTTTCCTATATTCATAGATTTGTGTCACTCAGTAAGAGAAAGAGAGGTCAAGTTTTTATCAATAGGCACACTAAAGTATACCAATATATCAAAATAAAATGCTAAGATCTATTGAAGGTAAAATCATTGAGAGGGGGGATGAATCAGTGATGCAAGATATTTCAAGCTATAATTATGTTCCATTAAAACTCTTAATCAATGACCACAATAATTCATAAAGCATACAAGATGTTCATAACAATGAATAAAAAATATGATGCAAGATCACACACATAACACAAGATCTATGTAGGAAATTATCTTTGGGAATAAACCCAACTCTCAATCCTACAAATACATTGAATACTTGTCCTATAAGATGATCACAAACATGATACCTTTTATTTAAGTACCCACTTCACAAGGAGTACCCACCCCTAAGTATGCCCAAGCACTCACTTGTTCTAGATGTTGAGCACCCATGCAACACCTAATGAAATCAAAAACTATAGAACTCTAATTGCATTCCAATTTGATTCAATAAAAAATGTATAATATCTTTATTTCAAAATCTTCACACACAATCAAACTTGCTTATATAAGCAAGGCATCCAAACACCCCTTTTGGATCTTTCTAGTCTTCTTCATTCATCTTCACTTTGTTATATACTTTAGTCCATCCACTGAGTGCAATTCTTCTGATCTCTTTCTTTCATCTCTATGTTATAATTTCTCAACACATTCACATACAAGTCTATAAACCATTACCTTGGTCTTCACCATTTATAGAGTCTTCATGAATATCAACTTCTAGGTCAGACATAATACTTTCCATAACCCTTAAGACTCTATTATGATAATGCATATCTCAAATTCATTTTCATAAGTCAACTATAGCATCTATGGGTCATATGGAGACCTATAGCTTTTAATTAGGCCTAAATAGCCCTTTCAAGTCATATGGAGACCTATTCACCCATTTATTACTTCATCAAGCAAATTAAGAACATATGTTCAATTTTAAATACCTAGGTCTACTCCATATAACCCTTATGACATCTTAATGTTATTATTCCCACCAATTTTTTATTTTGATAAATTAAAAATTTCTCAAACAATATTCTATACATATAACCACCATGAATAAACATGCAGTCATATTTTGAGCTCAATAACTTTAACTATACAAACATTCAGACCTTCTAATAAACTTTTATGGATTGACCTTAAAGTCCTTTACATCTTTGTTTTATATACCAATAAGAAATTTATCTTGGATAAAAATTTATAGCTCAAAAACTATAGAATGGTTATCCTTCATTAATTTGAAAATTCAAATTCTAACAGTCACTATGAAAATATTAAACATTAGACACTTTTACTACATCTTGTGTTTCTTGGAAACTTTCAACAAATATACACTATTGATCTCCTCAAAAGTAGCCAAGTATATATCTTACATTGATCATTATTGATCTCTGATCTAATCTCCCGTGATTTTTCCACTTGGTAGCTCTACATGCCTTCTACACATTTGACTCTTTGACTCAACCCACATCATTGATCTCTATCTATACGAATACCCATGAACCATTGATCTTCTATCAAATCATAGAGATATAGACACATGTCACTAGAGCATCTAATATTATGAACCTTTGACCATTTGACTTCATGCACACCATTAGATCATAATTTGGATGATGAACACTCACCATTATATCTACTGATGATTTGACCTCATACTTCAATGTAGTTAAACTTGATGGTCTTTAGCCCATCACAACCTATAAAATAAACTTTGAAGGTTTACAACTTGATCTAAAAAACACGTCAAGATTCCAAATATTTAGGATACCTTCTTGACACTATAAACAACATACCCATGAAATTTTTTGACCTCAGTTGACTTTTTGAGTGCCTACATTAAGGGCAAAAACTTGATGGTTCATTCATATTTGCATGACATGCAGTGATAGTCTAACTATCTTAAGCTAGAAGATGCATGTTTATCTTTCTAAATGATCAAGTGACACACCAGAACATCACCATGACATCAATGGATGCCTTACAAATTTTTTGTTCTTATAGACTTGCAAATGTGCCATATCTTTCCAAGCTATCAAATATAACTTCTTTGTCATTCATGCACTAGAACCATATTCTCTCTTCGACATCAATGGCAACCTAAGAAATCAATTACCATGCTAAATAGTCTCCCCCTTTGTCATTTATATAAAAACACCCTCAAAATGACTTATTACACATTTAAACTTCTTCATTCTGATATTTATCCCCTTTTGACATTAAAGACAAAGGGTCTCTTCCTCAATATGCCAACAATCATTCCTTAACATCATGTTTGTATTCAAATATTATTTAAGATGCTCAAGATACTTGAAAATTTTCAATCATATGAATCAATTTCTCCCCCTTTGACATACACCAATATAAACTTGGACTTCTCTAATCCTTAAACCTTATAAACTACTCACAGATCTTTGAAAATCTCCCCCTAACTTTAAGCTCCATCTCAAGTCATCCATTCATTGACATATAGCAATATGATCTTAAGCTTCTCTAATTATTCAACCTATCCACTTAAAAAAATCATAATCTCTATTTTCTCATGCATGAATATTTAATACCTTGTCAAAATACATGACTTGGTTTGATCAAGTCATCATATCAATCTTGTTGAATTCATTACTATAGCAATAAACACATTCACACTTTTATCATGACTAAAGAATATTCACATATGATCCACTTCACATCATCCACACCATATTCACTCCACTTAAGCTAATTGAGTTATCTCATTCTTAACCGAACACATATTTCATATTAACCAATTATAGATAACATACCTTTGTATTGATTAGCATTTTGGTCATTACCTAGAGCACAGACACTTGCTTCCACATATGAAAGTTGTCTCCTAATAAGCATAGGTAGAACACCCACTTGTAATATAGGGACTAAATATCCCCAAAATCAAGATAATCCCATATCTCCATGTTCTTACTTGACTTGAAATCCTTCCTTATCTTGATATTGACTTTGAATGAGTTCTCAACCTTATTATTTTCTTTTATATCAGGATCTTTCATGGTTTACTTATCCATTTGGGTAGATAAGGTTATTCATTGATACTTGAACTTGTTCCCTATTATTTTATGGAAAATAATCCATTTTTAACTTATTTTTCATTTACCTATTTAGGCCTTCATTCACTATGACTCCTCTTTATGTCAAGATTGAAAATTTTTGAACTAGAATGTTGATCATTCTTGTAGAACATTTTTATGTGACCTCTCTCATGAAATTTGAAACAAAAGAGGTTTTTTATATTGTACATAATTATTGACTGAGATATATGATGATTCTTTGAATTTTCATGAATTTTTTCATGTACCTGATCATTTGGTCTCATGATGAAGATATTACAAAACTTTGTAATATGACCAAATCCTTGACACTTGTAAAAAATGATGTCATTATTTCTATATGAACCTATTGTCTATCTCAAGTTATGATATTATTCATGTTTTCCATTTTATTGTTCATAATTCCATGTAAATTCATTCCTTGAGGATATTTTATAATCTTTTGATATGACCAAATTGATTGCAAGAGTAAAAATGGCCATTGAAATTTGCATACCACATAGCATTTGGTTGTCTGATCTAATTTGTCATCATTATGTTAAAACGTTAATTCATTGAATGATGATTTATCTTCTTTTTCTTATTGTCTTTAGTTACATTCTTTATTTCTTCATTATATCTAAGACTAGTTCTATCACTTACATGCTTTTGACTACTCAAAATATTGTCAAGGTCATTTGAGCTTTGTTCAAACTTCAAAAATGACTTCACCTTATAAGATGTCTTGTATAACTTAGTATTTAAAGACTCAATTTTAATAATATACTTTAAGCACTTATCCTATTTGGTTTTTAATCTTGTAGACATAGTTATTAATTGACTATTGAAATGCTTGATAATATCTTCATATTCCCTATTGTCATCATTCATTATTGCTTTAAACACACTAAATTGCTCTTTATAATCCTTAATTTGTGAAATCATCTTATTTTTATTTTTATTCTTAATATTTATATCTTCAAGATAATTTATCAATTCATTGTTATTATCTGAATCATCAATTGTATTTTTTTTATCGTGAGATCATCTTTTTTGGAAATGCTTACTTATAACTTTTGAAATGTTTCAATATTACTCATAGCTTGATTTAGTTTAATATACAAAGACTCCATCTCTTATTGATGAATGGTACATTATTCATCCTTACTCTTTACTTATTCATTAAGAGTACAAACTTGAGTTTCAAGATGTTGGGTGATCTCATCATGCTCTGTGACTTCATTACTCAGTCTTCCTTTGAAAAGTCCAATTTACTCTTCATAGGATTTGATCAAGTAATATTGTTTTTATTTTTATTTTTAGTATCTTAATTTATTCCATAATATCTATATATTTATCTTCATGAGTGGCTTTCTCATCTTCTTCCTCTAAGCTATCTCCACCAAAGAAATCTCTTCTAAAATAAATTTCACCTTCATCATCATTAAAATCCATGAATAGTGTCTCCATGTCATTATTATGAAAAGAATCATCACTATCAAATGTGTTTACTTCTTCTGTAAATGATTTATTATCTTATTCATGGTAAAGGATCTTACTACCTTTGTATGCTTCCTTATTTCCATTTTCTTACTAAAGAACATTTCATACTTGCTAGGACCCTCAGATTTATTATGTTCATCCTCATGATATTATTTATAAGCTTATTTATGTTTAAATTTGTCTCTATTTGGACATTTAGTTGTAAAATGACCAACTTTACCACATGAAAAATATTTAAAAGTATGTTTTCCTTCATACTTACCTGATCCTACATTCAATTTTCTTACAATCATGGCTTCAAGTTTATCTTCATTAAGATCAAAGTCTTCAAGACTTAATTTTTTATTCTTAGATTTTGTCTCCTTGATTACCTTGAAGGGTGATTATTTATTAGGAGGTATGTACTCATCAACTTTCATCTCATGGTAGTAAACATTCTATGTAGTTCATCCATCTTCATTTGAGTGAGATCATGGCTTTCTTCTATGGTAGAAACATTTGAATCAAAATTGAGTTTAAGAGTATTTAATACCTTATGTACTATAGTATATTTTCCAATCACCTCTTTAAGACCTATAATCACATTTACTACCTCATAAACCTTTAGAAGATAGGATGACATAATATCTTCTTCCTTCATTTTGAGACCTTTAAATTTCCTTCGGTAAGACTACAACTTAGCCAGTTTTATCTTAGAGTATCCTTAATAGATTATATATAATTTGACCCAAATATCCTTAGTAGACTTACAATGGATTACTTTGTTAAATCTATCTATGTATAGACCACAAATGATAGCATTCATAGCTTTGTAATTATTCTCACTCAACTTCTTATCAACATCACTAGTTAGAGTAGTTGGTGTAGAGTAACCATCCATGATAGCTTAAAAAATTTCAAACCCTAGAGACATGATGTATGTACTCATCCTCATATTTTATAAATCATAATTTGACCCATTAAACAATTGTGCTTGATTTTAAGAGAAACCTTGCATCTATTAACTTGCCATATTGTACCTTAGGTCACTTTCAAGTGGTTAAACTTTAAATGAACGTCTTGATCTACTACCAATTTTTTAAGGTAATATCACTAAAAGGGTGGGGTGAATAAGTGATGAAATATGTTTCATACTTTAATTTTAATCCTTTAAAATTCTCAATCAATGACTATAGGCATTCATAAATCATACAAGATGTTCATAACAATGAATAAGAAAGATGATGCATTATCACATACATAACAAAAGATTTATGTGGGAAACCCTCTTGGGGAATAAAAACAACTCTCAATCCTATAAAAACATGGACTAATTGTACTATAATATGATCACAAACATGGTAAATTTTAGTGAATCACCCACTTCATAAGGAGTACCCACCCCTAAGTACGAATAAACACACACTTGTTCTAGATGTTAAGAACTCACACAACACTTTATGAAATAAATAAATATATAACTATGATTTAATTCTAATCTAATGGGATAAATAATTTATAACAAATATCTTTCAAAATTTTCACACACACTCAAACTTGCTCATACAAGCAATGCATCTAAACACCCCTTTTGGATTTTTCTAGTCTTCTTCATTCATCCTCAATCTATTATGTACTCAAGTCTATCCACTCATCACACTTCCTCTAATATCTTTCCTTTTCATCTATATTATAATATCTCAACACATTCACATACAAATCTATAAACCATTACCTTGGTCTTCACCTTCTATAGAGTCTTCATGAATATCAACTTCTAGGTTAGCCATAATACTTTCCATAACTATTAAGACTTATATTATAATAAAACATAGCTCAAATTCATTGTCATAGGTCAGATATAGCATTTATGGGTCAAACTTAAGAAACTTAACCTTTCAATTAGGCCTTAATAGCGCTTATAGGTGTCGTGGAGGCCTATTCACCCATTTATTACATCATCAAGCAAATTAACAACATACAATCAATTTCAAATACCTAGGTTGACTCCATATAACCATTATGACATATTTAAGTGATTACTCCCACCAAAGCACTTTTTTTCTAAAGAAAAAATATTTCAAACATTATTTTATACATACAACCACATTGAATGAACATACAATCAACTTTGTATCTCAATAAATTAGACTATACAAACATTCATACATTTTAATAAACTATTTTACACTTACCTTAAATTACTTTACAACTTTAATCTTTATACCACCAATAAATTCATCATGGATCAAAATATATAGATCAAACAATACAAACTATTTTTCTTTTGTCAATTTGAAAATTCAAATTCCAATGGTCACTATGATAATATTAAACATCAAATACTTTAACATCATGACATGCTTCCTATAAACTTTGACCAAACACTCACCTTTAATCTTTGATATAACCTCCCATGATTGTGCCACTTGGTAGCTCTACATGCCTTTTGCACATTTGACTCTTTGACTCAACCCACACCATAGATCTCTATCTATATGATAAGAACTATTGATCTTCTATAAAATTAATGAGATATTAACACATGTAACTATCACGTTTAATCTTAGGAACCTTTGTAAATTTGACATCATGTTCACCATTAGATCATAATCTATATGATGAATGCTCACCATTAGATTACTAACTAGTTGATCTCAAACTTCAACATAGTCAAATTTGATGGTCACTGGCCCATCATAGTCAGCAAGATCAACTTTGAAGGTTTATAAATTTAGATATAAACACTTCAACAGTCCAAATATTTAGTGTACCTTATTGACACTATATAAAACATCTTTTTGAGAACATTTCACCTTAGTTGACTTTCTCAGTGCCTACATTAAATGTACAAACTTGTATGTTCATTCATATCTACATGATATACAATGATGGTATAAATTATTTAAAGATAAAAGATGCATGTTTATCTTTCAAAATTATTAAGTGACACAACATAACTTCACAAAGATATCTATGGATGCCTCATAACTTCTTATTTTCCCTTATAATCCTAGAAATGTGCCATATCTTTCCAATCTATCAGACACAACTTCTTTCTCATTCATTCAATAAAACCATATGCTCTCTTTGTAATCAATGGAAACCTAAGATATGAATTATAAATATAAAAAATATCTCAAATAATCTTCCTTAAAAACTAAGGGTCATCAAGAATAAGAGTGATCAAAAGGCCATAGTAAATGCAAGTTTACACCCATCTCCTAAATTGGTTATATTTGTTCCTTAGCACCCAATCTTCACTAACCTTCTAGAGTCACCAAAAAGGGTCTTATAACATATCTTATAATTAAATTTCATATATCCATCCCATTAAATAAGTTGATATGAAATGGTCTCTTCCAAAGTACTATAATTCCAATACATTTTACAGGTATCATAGGGCACTAAACCATAGAAAACTAAATGCATAAGCCTAAACATATGATAAAATATTTGATTGAGGATAACATTATTGATGTTGGAATACCCATAAAGACATTAAATGTAAAAAATTGGAATCTAAGGCATTAAATATATTCTTTGATCTTTTTACAAAGAACACAATGAATGAGGCATGGAGCACATCAGGTGTTCACTACATATATCAGACACATTCACCACTAGATTCATATCATATTCTTATAGAAAAAGAACACTCATTGAATAATAACATTGGAATGTATGACACTAAAATTACACCAATAACATTCATCAGCTTCTTATATTAGGAAATTATTGATGATGATACAGATTTACATGTACTCTTTATATGATCATACGTAGATTAGCATCCTATCCAGAATGTTATGGTTAAAAATTGGTCAAATAATAGAATGTTCACTATTAAAATTTTATAACATTTGGGGAATTTAGATTAGGATATGTGACCCATAGATATGGTTATTATTGGTTTCATTTGACACGTTCAAAGATCCATCAGGGAGATTATGTTTCCATTACAGGTTAGACTAGTACATATAGCCATTCTATTCTTAGTATTACCTAGTGTAGGCATGTTTGATATGTTATTCGGTAGTCCATATTTAAAAAATATATGAGCCATTCCATCCATAGTGGAAAAGGTCTTGAAATACCTACACACAAATTAGGTGGTCAAAGTTGAGGTTCTTCCATATGAATATCCTCTACTTATCCCATAGATAATTATAGTTTCAAATCTATTAACATATTTAGCATAGTTATCATTTATAGATTAGAGTAAAATTATTATGGATAAATAATAGAGTTTAGTAGAGACACCAGTGCATAAGAGGTCTACTCTTACTATTTTAACATGTATGCATGCTCTCCCATAAAGACATTTATTAGAGAGACCCCTGCATTAGAGATACGTCACAAATTCTAGATGGCCTTCCTCCACTTAGTTTTGTTGAGATAAATATTACTAGGTTATAGGGGTTCTCATAATATGTAACATATTTCACCTAAAAATTATTATACTAGAGGCATTCCCAATACCCATAAAGTTTATGGAACACCATAGTTAGTGCCATAGATTCTTATTACCACTACACAAGTAGATACAAATACATATAAAAATATAGATTACTTAGTATAATAGATCAAGGGATCATAGTTGTCCTTTCACATAGAATGGATGATCATAGGTCCCTTATTTAACAAAATTCATAATGATAGTGAGTCTCCTATGAGTC
>JARHVA010003670.1:1582500-1675000 GCA_037957365.1 Torreya grandis | reverse complement strand
TGTGTGAAGTTATCTCTCAAATCATCTGCAATACTATGATAACTTATGTGTGAAATTATCTATCAAACTTTTAAATCTTTGTGATAACTTCTGTATGAAGCTATCTCTTAAATTGGCAATAAATTAGTTGATATTTCACAGCCTCTGAATCGCACACACTAAAGAGTTGACGTTCTCCAATGCAAAAGGAATCCTGGAACCCTTGGCTCAGTCTTCATAGAAGAATTATTCAATATCAAAATCAATAATCAATGCATAATACAAACTCTCTCCCATGAGAAACTCTTATACCCTCCAAAGGTGTGCTTACTAAAATTAGATTTCCTTAAATTAGGCTTAGGGTTTCTTAAATTAGAACTAGGGTCTTAAAATTAGACCAATTCTTAAATTAGAATTAGGGTCTTAAAATTAGACCAAATAATTAATAATTAATAATTAATTAAAATTAGACCAAATAATTAATATTTGATTAAATCAATCAAATATTAATATCTCCCTTAATTCATGTCTGAAAGAGCCCGAACGAAAGCCAAGCGCAACTCCGTCAAGACCCTGTATCCATCCCATCAGCCTACGAGGGTCGCATAATAGGCTAACCATCAACTCTGGACATGTCAACTAAAAAGGGTACATGACAATTCACCCCTCCTAAAATTGCTTTCCATCAAGCAATCGTTGAATGATAAACCAATCAATTCCCACCTGGATCCCAAATGTAGTCATGATCTCTGCCGCTGTCAATCAACATGAACTCCAGGCCATGTCCATCACAACTCTCATCCAATGGCATCACATCATCTCTAGTACCATCCCAACATCCAATCCAAGAATGGAAATCAACTAGCAACTCAAGTGAAATCCTCACCTAAATAATATTTGAATCTGGAATGTGAATGCTAGACATACCTATATCATCATCAACATGTGACCCACCTATAATAGAAAGCTGAGTCCCTACCACATGTGCTAGCTCCTAAACTGAACCCATCTCAAGACAAAGTTCATCCACATGTCTCCCCTGTGTTGGTTCCAATGTGCACTCAGTGGTGCACTCTCCCATATCGTGTGGTATGAGTCTCTCCATCCGATGAAAAAACATATTTTTGATGTTGCTGCCCCATATAGCCTTAAGAATATGTGTCTTCCCACCAACATCAAAATGAACCTCCATGTCCTTAAGATGAAGGGTGACTTCCTCAAGGGAATGAAGCCACTTCATACCCAAGACTAAGTCTATGTCCCCCATGTTCACCACATAATAATCAGTGTTGAACTCATAGTTGTTCATTCACAATGGGAGGTCTCTAATCATCTGCTCACACCTAAGAGTGTGACCATCGGCCACCTTAACTTTAATGCCCTCAAAATATTTGGTAGTGATTCCACGCTTCTCCACAAATCTAGTATCTATAAAATTATGTGTGGCTCCTATATCAAGAAGGGTGATGACCTTCTATCCTGCCAAAACTTCACAGAGTCTGAATGAATCATCTGACTGAATGTTGGATAGGCGTGCCTAATGTATGTGTAGCTCTAAATTTGCCTCTACCTTAGGCTCCTCATGACTATCCTACTATTCAAAATCTTTTTATTTTAAATCTTCATAATATGCCCACATCACATGATTTGCCTTACTCTTAGGCCTCAAAGGACAATCGTGGTTGGCATCATATGGACCCTTGCAGTAGAAGCAAAGCCTTTTCTTGCATAGATCATTAAGAGCACCTTGATCTAAAGGTGGTGCTACTGGGTTGGCCTTTGAATCATTCTTAACACCTGATGTATCTTTGTTGAAATCTAATCCCTCTCTATCTCTGTTGGAGCACTTATGGTCCCTAGATGAAGAAGTACCTCTGGAGTTAAATCTAATAGATGGGGCTGCCATCTCTATGCTATGTGCCTTCTTCATAGCTACATGTAATGAAGGAGGATCAAAGCCTTTGATCCAACCTCTTAATGGTTCTGTCAATCCCTCCATGAAGAGTACAAGTCACCGCTCTGAAATGTCAAGAACCATGACTGATAACTTTTGGAAGTCACCAATAAAAGACTCTATACTGCCACTCTAGCATAACTATGCCAACTCTCTAAAATAGGATTCTAGATCCTTCTTATCAAAATGCTCCACCAGCCTATCCACAAACTCTTGATAAGATGTGATCTGATCATGATGGAGTGTCACCATCCCATGGTGCCACCAATCATGAGCTACTCCCTCAAGATGTAGTGTCGCATATCTAATAGCATCTTCTTAAGCCATTGGTCACAATGTGAGAAATGTATCAAGCTTACTAACCCAGGCTTATGCTGTCACCTTACCACTACTGTCAAACATCACTAGTGTGAGCCTGCCTATATCATGCTTCAAATCATTGTTCTAGGGTCTTGGTCTCCCATTCTGTTAACCTCAGTAATGTTCTTTCCTTTGTATGAGGAATCAGTCAAAAGTAATCATCTCCCTAACCACAGGTGGTAATAACTCCCACTCATCAGTCACTACCATAATTGTGTCTATAAATGACTCCTCATGCTCCTCACCTGCTATCACATCCTTAGCCTCCTGTCTCACAAAGGTAGGCCTAGTAGGCCTATTAGTTATATGAGAAGTAGTCCTAAGGGCTCTCTATGATCTTGCGTCACTCCTGACATCATCATGATGTGGTGAATGTCTATTTGGAGTACCCAATCTCGGTAGTGTTACTGCCAACTACTGTAATACTTCATTATTTTAACTTTGCCCTTCTCATAGTTCTCTAAGGGTAAGTAAAACCTTTGCATCATCTTGATCTCTAGGATAGTGAGGAATATGGGGCCTGTCAATATCGTCACCCATGTCTTCTAGCTGTTGTCCTAAAACTTGAGTGCCTTTAAGCAAAGCTCTACTGTGTGTGTTATACCTGTGTGGTCCCAACTCCTATGGCTACATAATATCTATAAACCCTTAGGATGGCAGGATTTAGCTTTGATACCACTATGATATCCCCTTTAAATAGGGAATATAGAAACACAAAAGCTCTAAACAAAGATACAATCTTGTAAAATAAATTCAAATAAACAATAAACCATAGTAAATCTCTTAACTACCAAATCACTAATCTTATTATTCATCCAGTTGATTAAAAATAAGTCCTTTGTCATGCATATCAAAGAATATTACAAATACTATCTCAACACCCTAATCTATTGCAAATCTAGAAACAAACCTTGAATATGGACCTCTCTAGTTTCTGTGTCGACACGCAGTCACCATCATCGGTCGATATGCTACCGATGTCGGTCACTATCGGTCAGCTTCTCTGCCGACATCGGTCCTTAGTCGGCTGATGTCAGTCACTGGGGTGCCAATGTCGGTCTTTGAGTTGCCTGCGGCTCTACATGACCTAATGTAGAACTATACGAACTTGAATGGATCGGTATGGATTTCATACAGAAGCAAGATAATATGTTGCAGCCTCTATGCTGGATACCAGATCTCAAGGAATATGGCCCTAATACATCAAAGCTTAATCTACACAATTACTAAAAGCAAAACCTAATGAAATAAATACTTGAAATGCTGTGATAACTTTTGTGTGAAGTTATCTCTCAAATCATCTACAATACTGTGATAACTTCTGTGTGAAGTTATCTCTCAAACCTGTAAATCTCTGTGATAACTTTTGTATGAAGCTATCTCTCAAATTATCAATAAATCAGCTGATATTTCATAGCCTCTAAATCACACACACTGAAGAGATGATGTTCTCCAATGCAAAAGGAATCCTGGAACCCTTGGCTCAGTCTTCACAGAAGAATTCTTCAATATCAAAATCAATAATCAATGCATAATACAAACTCTCTCCCATGAGAAACTCTTAAACCCTCCAAAGGTGTGCTTGATAAAATTAGATTTCCTTAAATTAGGCTTAGGGTTTCTTAAATTAGAACTAGGGTCTTAAAATTAGACCAATTATTAAATTAGAATTAGGGTCTTAAAATTAGACCAAATAATTAATAATTAATAATTAATAATTAATTAAAATTAGACCAAATAATTAATATTTGATTAAATCAATCAAATATTAATATCTCCCTTAATTCATGTCCGAAAGAGCCTGAACGAAACCAAGCCCAACTCCATCAAGACCCTTTATCCATCCCATCAGCCTACAAGGGTCGCATAATAGGCTAACCATCAACTCTGGACATGTCAACTAAAAAGGGGACATGACACTATAACAAATTTTTAAGAAATAAGGCCTTTCCTATAGGGTCCACTCATTCACCGCAAGACTTAATCACACTCTGAGATACCTATGAGAGTTTAATAATAACTACAACCACTTAAATATACATACCAATCAATTTTGATCAGTTTATAATGATTATTTCATATCAAGTCATTATTAGGGTTCTTTGAGAGTATAAATCATCTTCGCCTATTAACAATCATTCATAAAACTTATCCCCTCATTAAAAAAACTAATACATAAAAAAATTGAGATAAGAATATTAACTATATACCATGAATATTTAAGGTTCCAATTCATAGGTTACACATGCCAATGAACACTTAAAAGTCGTTAGGTTTGCATGCCTTCATTTTGCATACTCGAGAGACCTCAAAACTACTTTTCATGTCTATTATTACAAACCATGACCTCAATCTTTGTGATCATGATTTTAAAAGAATATATAACCTTTAAAAACAGTAAAATACTCACACTTTCCTTAAAAATTTATCCTGATACCCCATTAGGCCATATTCTCTCTCTTTTTGCTTGCTTAAACCTTGACCTGCAAACCACATTAGGCCTTAAAATTGACATAGAAGAATTTTTACATGCACTCTCCAAATATCTCACATAATAAATAAAATTAATACATGTTTAAACACTATAATACATTATTCATATGCCTTTACAATAGGTCATTATGCCTCATTAGGCCAGGCAAGGTCTAAGAATGGTCTAGGTGTAGATTAGTCTGAAGGTCCTACTCCTATAAGCTCACCCTAAGAATATTATGAGTGATACAATGCCTCACATACATGTCCAAGAAACCTCATACATACTATTATGCCTTTGTGAATCCATCTCACCAAGCCACCAAGCTCAAACTTTCTCATTAGGACTTTACATGTTATGACAAGTGCCATGACCAGGTTTCTCAAGTATTAAAAACTTAAAAAATGATCTTGATACACTCTTTGATTGATTCTAAACCTTGATCACATGAATTAAATTCTCATTAAATAGTTTCATACCTTTACACATACCTCTTCATGCTCACCATTTACATGTTCATGATATGACTATGTTTTTTATGACTAGGCTTCTCAAGACACCTTGTACTCAAGGACTAGTACTCAAACATGCTTACCTCAATACAACACTCTTACAATACTATAAAAACATTGATAACATATAATATAATAATCATTAGGCTACCTTAAAATTCTCTCTTAATATAAATACATTAGGTTTCATTTTTATCACATGGCTTCCTTATCACATAAAGTGTAAAAGATCATATCTCACAAACCACTCACCATGCATCTTCAGTAGATGCACCTTAATATAAATGAAATAAACCTTGATATTAATGAAAATACTTCTAAAAAACTCCCCTTTTGTCATTTATGGAAAAACATTCTTCAATCTGATCACTCTCGTCTCCCCCAAACTAGTCAATCTCCTTTCTTGAACTTTCTCCCTCTTTGACATTAATGATAAATAGTTTTCCAATCTATAACCATAGCTTCTTTTAATAGAGGCTTAAAACATAGAATTTGAAGCACTAAAATAACATGATCCACATTAATCCAAGCATACCTACTTAAAATGAACTCAGATCTCAAGACCACTTACCCTATCCTTGACATGATTGATATGATAAAAATCTTTGATCACACACTAGGCCACCATATTCTTGTCATCAAGTACATTTGGAGCTTATGAAAAAATTGAATATCCCCCCTTCAAACCAATCATACATCATGCTTATGTTGACTAAATAATATCTTCATGAAGCCTAATGGAGTCACTCCTTTCTATGGAGGACTAAAATAACACAAATTTAGAGGATTCCTAGATCTCCATGGTCTCACAAGACTAAATACCCTTTATAATCCTTTTAGGCTTGATTAGCACTATAGGATTGACTTCTTCATCAATCATTTAATCATCAATATGAGTTGATAATAGACATTTCTAACTTGATTTCTCGTCTAAAGTATGCTCTATCATAGTAAATAGTCTATTTGAGCTTGAATACTGATCATGACTAACCTTTACTATCTTTGGTTTCCATACATTCATTTCGCTTCTCCCTTTCACTCTAGGGGATTAAAACCTCTTGTTTTGACTTGATGACCTTATAAATATATGAGGAAAGAATCTTTCAATGTGTTCCACATAATGACAACTATAGAAAATAACCTCTTGAATAATGTGAACTATGCATCCTTTTGTAGTCTTATGAGTACTCATTCTTGAAGAATCTTATACACTCCCTTTCTCTATGACCAAACTTACTATATAAAAAATAGTAACCGTTGCATGAATTATCATACCTCATAGCATTAGGTTGTCTAATTGATATTTTCATTTTTACGATCTTATCTTCATTAGCTTTATTCTTGACTTGAGATGCCTCCTCTTGGTCTTCTTTGAAACTAAGAGCTATTTTATCACTTATAGACTTTTGAGTTCGTAGGATGTCATCTAGAGCCTTAGTGATATTTTAAAACTTCACAAAGGTATTCAAATTATTAAATGATTCATCCAACTTATATTACAAGGATTATATATTAGCTTTATACCTCCTACATTATTCCTATTTAAATTTTAAGATAGTAGTGATTGTTTCCATATATACTTGAATCTGATTGATGATCTCATCATACTCCTCAGATGTTTTGCTTCGTCTCTTTGAAAATAAACTGACTGAATCCTCATATTCCTTAACTAATGATCTTAGTTTGTGATTATTTATTCTTTATAATTTCAAATCCTCTAAAACACTCACCTCTAGGTTTATTTCAGTCTCTTTCACATTTTGTTCATCATCAACCATAAGGCCTTTCCCATTTGAGAAACCCTCATTGGTTATTTCTATGGCCATGAATAATGTTTAATTATTTTCAAGTTTAGGTTCATTACTTCTATCATCACTATTAGATGTGATTTTGTCACTTGCATCATATGTGTTATGTTAATTGGTACAGAAACTTCTATTGTTCTTGAATGACCCTTTACTACCTTCATAATTCCTAAAATGTTTCTTATTTTTTTCAATATTATAGACCTTCATATCATCTTCATGATGTTCATCATTTTATTAAACATGCTTATTTTTATCCATCTTAGGACACTTGAATGGAAATTTTCTAATCTTACCAAAATCAAAACATTTGAAAGGCAACTTACCCTTATACTTATGAGATCAAAACCTCAACTTCCTAGCAAACATGACTATTAGTTCATCATCATAAACATATAAACATACCTCATCCTTGACCTTCTTTAATTTTGACTTCTTTTCATTTTTTAAAAATGCTTCCTTCTTGGGAGGTCTTCCTTCATTTATTTTCATCTCATAGATAGTCAAGATGCCATAAATCCCATCCATTTCCATCTTTTCTAAATCTTGTATTCTTATACTATATACACAATAGATTAAAACTTAATATCTAGATATCTCAACATATTTTTAAAAACTATAGACTCTTTCACTTATTTTATAAATCCTCTAATGACATTGACAACTTTGTTAACCTTTAATAGGTAGGATGCAATGGTTTCATTTTCATTCATCTTCAGACTTTCAAAATATCTCTAATGGGTTTGTAACTTAGACATATTCACCTTTATGTATCTTTCATAGATAATCTTTAATTTATACCATATCATCTTGGCTGACTCAAATTCCACCACCTTAACAAGTTCTACCTCTGATAACCCATATAGAATGACATTCATTGCCTTGGAATTACTATTACTTTCCTTCTTACCTATTACATCAATTAGTGGTGTAGGAGGTGGAGTGTATCCATCCAAAAATTATTACCATATTTAATGGCCCATTTACATTAGGTATGTCTTCATTATGATGCTTCAAAAATCATAATTTGTCCTATTAAAGAATGAATCCTTACTAGTAGAGAAACCACCTTGATCTTGTTGATTAGCCATCCTTACTTCTAGGATCTCCATTAGTTTATTAATCATACTTAAAAATACCTATTATATTAGGAATGTTGGAAGAAAAATTATTGAGAGGGATGGTAAATAATTCTTCACAAAAAATTCTATCAATTTCACTTAAGCAATCATAGACCATTCAAGCAAGTATATAGATATAGCATGCATAAGCACCTATCCACATAAGTATGAAACATAAAAACACATAACATATGTGGGAAAACCTAAAGGGGAAAAAATGCACTAATATATAAAAATGGACTACATATCTATAAGACAAACACCCAATTTATTGAAGCACCAATTCTATGTGGAACACCAACCCCAACTAGTTAAGCACCAACTTAGCAAGGCTTTTAGAAAGCACCAACTTATAAGGAAGCACCAACCCATAGATGACTCAACAACAACTCAACCACCTAATTTTTATGATCAAATTTATGAAAACTTATTGCTCAACTAACTTTTAATGACCAACTCTTTAGCTTTTCACACTCTTATCCTTCTCAAACTAGCTTCTAGGCCTCTTTGCTCAATTAGGTCTATTCAAGACTGATTAGATCATATCACCTTGAATTTCAAACACATAACCTCTATAAAATATTCATAATAGTTATTATAAAATCCTATTATGTTTTATAATACCTTATTATTCTCACCACTATAGTATTTTATTTTCTTGCCCTTTTCACACCAATATGGCTAAAACTACCTTGTATATATACAAGCCTCTTTCTCATATACATCTCAGTTGGTCACATAAACTTGATCACATAGATATTAAATATAATAGGCCTTATTAAATAGAAAAAAAATCATAAAACATTACAATATGTTGTTCATATAATTTAATATCAAAAACTCTTTTAGGCCTTAAGGAGACCTAATTCAATTAGGCCTACTTTGGCAACACATTACCTCATGATCCCATGAAAAAAGATACACTTCATTAAAGAAAAATATCCTTTATAAAATAAATAAAAAATACCTTATAAAACTTAAATTTAATTTAACAACAACTTTTAGGTCCAACCACCACTTGAACCCTTTATCAAAACACTATTCAAAATAGGTCTTCATACATAGAGAGTCTATCTTGAAAAACTAAAGCATAAACACAATTTTTACAAATAAATATAAAAATAAATTACATATTAATAAAATTAATGAGATAAATATAATCCAAAAATTAATTATATACTTTAAATTAGGGTATATAAGCTCAAACTCTTATCTACAAAATACTTAGTCTGAATTGCTAACTAGCCTCAAAACACAATCATCGAAACGTGAAATTATGTCACCTAAAAGAACATAATAAAGGAATTAAAATTCATGAAAATTATCCTAAAACATCATAATAATAAACATAAATAATAATAATAATAATAATAATATATAATGGAAACTATTGGTCTTATAGACTAATTTATTGGCCTTCTCTCTCATAGACTTCACTCAGCCACAAGCCATTTTGGCTTCAACATTTTTACTAATTTCACTGAATACCAAACAATATAAAATGTATGAATAGGAAATAAATTTCAAAGATATAAACACCATGTATATTATATACTTCAACTCTAGGCATAGATTCTCAAACTCATCATTATAACTTGCTTACCCAGAACTACCAATTTTCCATGACGCAGAGTCATGGTGACAATGACCTTAAATAACTTATATGACCATTGAAAAATACTCATGATATTTTTGGATGATATTATGATATAATTATACCATTATTAGATATAACTATATGGTAAAATGATAATATTGGTCTTTTACACCAATCTCATGACCTCACTGAGCTAGATAAGTCAACTTGTGAGTAACATTTTCACTATAACCACTAACCTAAAAAGCTTAAATCAATAATTAAAATGTATTATAAGTCCTTAAAAATCTCTCCATGCACTTGGATTCATCCATATTCCATGATAACACATTCCTAAACCTCTTTTCACTATTTCCTAGGTTTTTCACTATTTCCACCATTAGGCCTCTTAGCAATTGGCTATCTTGGATGACTAGTTTAGCATAAATAAGGTCTAAAACCTATCTATAAACCTTCATGGACATATAATAAACGTATAAAAAAATTTCCTCCATTGATTTAGTAACTTTGACTTGGTCAACTTTGACTGCTACAACAAATCTTTGAAAAATAAGGCCTTTCTTGTAAGGTCCACCTTAATACTGAATCACATATTGATATTACTATGAGAGTTGAATATATATTCCAATCACTAACTATCCATAATAATCCATTATGATAATTTTATAACAACTTATTGCATATCATGTCACTATTAGAGTTTTTTGAAGGTTTAAACCATCTTCCACTATTAGTAATCATTCATAAAGCTTGTCCCCAAATTCCAAAAAATAATGCATGTAAAATTGAGATAATGCCCTTCCCCATATACCATTAATAGATAATGTTACCTTATATAGGTTATATGTTCCAATGAGCACTTGAAATTCCTTCTCTATTTTTCATTCCTTCATTCTATATACTTGAGAGACCTCAAAACTAATTTTCATTCCTTTTATTACAAACCATGACCTAAAGATTTGTTAATATTATTTAAATAAAATTTCACACCTTTGAAAACAATCACATAATTAAACTTGCCTTGAAACCTGATATTGATACCCCATTAGGCCATACTCTCTCTCTCTCTCTCTCTCTCTCTCTCTCTCTCTCTCTCTCTCTCTCTCTCTCTCTCTCTCTCTCTCTCTCTCTCTCTCTCTCTCTCTCTCTCTCTCTACTTGTTTAGACATGTTGGAGAGTTATTAATGATGTTATGGTGATTTAATAGAGGTTTTATATTGATTTTATGAAGTGTATTGATATCCTAAGTCACAATGATAAAGTGTGCAATATGCTTATCCTACTATGCTTGAAGTAGGCTTGGTTGATCTTTAGAGTTTGATTGTTTATAGATGATCAGGGATGAGTATGGAGTATCAATCATGTGAAATGGTTAATATAAGAGGTTTTATATGAATTGAGTTCTTGTCTTCATGAGTTTTTTTCATTTGTTTGATCATTGTTTTCATCTATACCTTTTGGGTCTAGTAGCAAAAAAATTGAATTGGTAGTTTGTTGACATCACCATTGCCATGTGTAGATGAGTCAAGGAGAGTTGATCATATGGGTGTGATAAAATTTATTCTTAGTTTATATGTGATAAATTTTAGTTCATGTGAAAAATAGAAACAAAATATATGGAAGTTTGACAATGTTTTCCCATATTTAGCCAAATTTGTAATGTGGTAAGAAAAAGCTAAATAGGCATTTTGACAATGTTATATTTCACACATGTGGAAGTTTAAAGATAATTTGATTATATGGGTTTGTTAATTTTTATTCATAGTTGATATGAACTAGAATTTAGGTCTTGTAATGAAGTGCTTCAAAATATATGCATGTGCAAAGTTGACCTTCTAGGTAAATCTAGGCATAGTTAGCTTTGTGGTAGAAAAAATCAGAGTGAGTAGATTAATAGAATTATATATTACACATGCAAAGGTTCTAGGAGAATATTTATATATTTTTGGATTATCCTATGTGAGGATATCATTTGATCCAAATTTTAGATCATCCAAGTGAGAGACGTAAAAGATATGACTATGCAAAGTTGGCCTTTTAGGAAGATAAGAAATGGTCCTCATAGTCACTTTTGCATGCTGTTAAAGATCAGGACTAGATGGATATCTAATGATTCATAGGAGTAAATAATACATATATATATATATATATATATATATATATATATATATAGTGCACATTAAGTCAAATGGGTCAAATTATTTGTTTTTTAATGAAGTTAAATATCTATCTCCTTATAAAAGGATCAATGGAGCGTGTTCATTCCAAGATGTCAGGAAGCAATGCGATGAAGACAAGTGCTCAAAGTTTAACATCAAATAGAGATAAATATCAAGCTTATTTCAAGATGTTAAAAAAATTGGGTGTTCATATAGATATATATAAATGGTGTACATTGATAAATATTATTTTAAAGTTTCCATTGTTTAGCAGAGATAAAGATCAAGCTATGTATAGGAGATTGATGGTGCACATAGAGTCAATATTACAAGATTGTATGAGATAAGGTCAACTATTAAAGGTTTATATTTTGGGTATTTTCACTCTATGAATTAAATTTATAATAATATATATGGTGTGTGTTTAATTTTAAGATTTAAGAGCATGATATGTGAGAGAAGTGATTGAGGTTTAATTGTGACCGTTTGCATTTGAATATTTGAAGCTAACAAAGGAAAAACTAGTGCTCTATATTTTGGCTATAAAATTTAATCCATGACAAATTTACTCAAGGTTTAAAAATAAAATTTGTAGATTAATCCAAGGAACATCTATCAATATATATTTAAATATCTAAAATTGTGCACAGTCAAATATATTGAGCTCCAAAGTTGACTGTGTATTTTACTATGTTTTGCAAATGACCTTAGAAGGATATTCAAGCTTGTTTTGTTCTTATTTGGATGTCTAATGATTAATTAAATATTATATCATGTTTTATACTCCATAAGTATGATTATTTTGTGTTTTTTAGGTGTGATAAATCTATATTGAGTTTGAAAAATGCTTAAGAAGTTGATTGTGTGTTCATTCATGATGTTCCTATGCACTAGGTCAGTTTTTGAGGTGTTTGAGCATACGCAGAGGTGAGTATAATTGAACATAATAATTTAAGGATGTCAAAGGGGTCATGTGGAGTGTACCTATGTAATTTAAATTGTTCCTATATTCTTTTTTTTGATTTAGTGTTAAATAGGTGAATAGGTATCCATGAGACCTAATTGAAAGGTGTAGCTACTTATGGGTGACCCATGGGTGTTATGGCCAACCTATATGGATGGTATTGAGTTTTGTATCAATGTGATAGATTACTTAGGTTTTAAGGCATGCCTATTGGCTAACCAAGATGGTGATGATCATGAATGATCTATAAATAGTGAAACAAAATGTGATGGTTTCTAGATTTATAGAGGTGTGTCCATGTGAGAGTTATGTAGCAAAAGAGAGGTAGAGTTACTAGGAGATGAGGTGATAAAAATATTATATTTTGGACTATGTTTATTTCCTTTGGGTTATGTTTCATATTTTATAATAGTGATCTTATAGGTTAAAGATGAGTGAAGAGGTCCAGGGTGATCCAAAAGGTGATTTTGGATGCATTGAGTGTGAAGAGTTGAAGAGAGCTAATATACTTTGTATCCAAATTATATTGGTAGGAAATAATGTTATAGGAGATTTTTTATTCCTAGGTGTTGCTATGGCATCTCAAAATCTATGGGGTTGTAGCCTCCTTTCAAGGTAAAACTTATTAAAGGTCTAGTTGTTATGGAAACTTAGCTAGACACATGTAGTATCTCCTTGTGGCATTACAATCTCACTCAAATAAGGGATGACAGTTCCTTGATCACTTGCATATAGTATAAATTGGTTATTATTATTATTATTATTATTATTATTATTATTATTATTATTATTATTATAGGACAGTATCCAAATTATATGTTCTAGTGGGGTTTCTCCTTCAAGAGGGTTTCACACATATGGCATGTGTTATGTGTTTGATCTTGCATTATGTCTCTTACTCACTGCTATGAATGATGTGTATAATTAATGAATTATTGTGATAACTAATTAAGGTTTTTTTAATGTTTAAAATTGAATTTTAATTATTTTATCTTTCTAATTCACCTACCCCCTCAATGATTATAACTCTAATAAGACCTTGACCTAAAAACCACACTTGGCCTTGAGACTAACCTACAAGGCTCTATCCATGAACTCTCCACCTCTATCACATACTAAAGCAACTTCATAAATGTTTAAAAACTATCATACATTCTCAATATAAATTGAAAATAGATCATGATTCCTCATTAGGCTAGGTGGGGTCTAGGAGTGGTCTAGGTGCATACTAGGTCTGAAGATGCTACTCTTGTAGGCTCACCTTGAGACTTTCATGAGTGATATAATGCCTTAAATACATTTCCAAGAAAAATCATACAAAATATTATGCATCTATGCATCTATATCACCAATCCACCATTCTCAAACCTTCTCATTAATAATTTACATGTTATGACTAGTGTCATGACTAGGCTTCTGAAATACTTGAAACTTGAAAATTGACATTGAAACAATCTTTGATGTTTATACACCTTGCTCACATGATTTATATGATCATTAAATAATATCATATCTCTACACATACCTCTTTATGTTCACCATGAACATGTTTATGATATGACTATGTTTTTTATTACTAGGCTTCTCAAGACACATTGTACTTAATGACTAGTACTCAAACATGTTTAACTCAATATAAATCTCTTACACTACTACAATAACCTTGATAACAACCAACATAATAATAATTAGGTATCCATAAAATTATATCTCAATAGAAAGACAATAAGTTTCCTTTTTGTCACATGGCTTCCTTATCACATCAAGCACACAATTTCATATCTCATAGACCACTCATCGTACATCTTCACTCGATGCACCTTGGCATCAATGAAAATACTTATCACTAGTATATTAAGGCAAATTTTAGTCTAGATAGATATTAGTTCTTAAATATAGACACTAGTACCACATGGCAGTATTAACTAAGATGTGGTGCTACTATCTGGTGTCTTTAATTTCAAAATAGGTTGAATTGGCCAAAATAGTACATTAGGTATGATACATGTTTACATAGATATAGTTACATGTTTGATAGTTATACTCAATTTTTGATTAGATTCATATTATCTCAACTTAGATTCATATCAATTACTTAGATTAGGGGCATCATGCATGACATGATCATTCCCATATTTAGTTCAAATACTCAAATACAGTTATTAAAACCAAGAATCAATATACTTAGATACTAGATTGGGGGTAGGTACACAACACATTATTTGAATGGAATTACTTGGAAATTAAATAAATTTACTTATAGATGTAAGTCCACACCAAAACACCAATTAAATATCCTTGGATAAAATCAAGGTAATATATATATATGAAACAAAACATTAATTAATTACTTTGAGAAAAAGACAAATTGGTATTGAAAAAAACTTAACCTTTATTTATATACAAAACTTCCCACAAGGAAATAATCCTCTTGAATTTAATTTAAAAATAAAAAATATTCTCTTGATTTTTTATTTTTATTTATTTAATGTGGAAATAAAGCAACAAATCCACATGTATTAAATGGTTGAGATGTTAAGATGGTTATCTCAAAAATAAAGATATTTTTTTATTTTCTTTTTTTACAAGAAACCAATGCCACATGGTAAAGATACAACTAATTTAAAAACTAATGACAAATGCCACAAAGTGCAAACAAAGAAACAAAAATTATTTAACTTTGTAACACCATTTTTTGATTTGGTAAAGGTATTTATAATGAGTTTCATAAAAAAATAATGAATGCATCTTTATGATAAAGCACTTCAATATAATTTTTTTTAAAATGAAAAAATTGAGAGTAGTTGAATTAGAATGATTTTATAAATATATTTGTTTGATAATGAGTCAAAAAATAAACTTTATTTTGCTTAAAAAACACTTAATGAATGAATATAAAAATATATGCAACAAAAAAGAGAATCATACCATGAGTTAAGATATATCCACACATTTTCACTTAATGTATCTACAATTAGATGAGCATAATGTTCTTATTCCTTTCCTTCTCAAAGCCACATGGAGTCTTTAAAAAAAGTTAGACTAAAATATTAGATGCAAAATAAAATTGTGCACTATGCCAAGTGTAAAGAGAAGACTATGTAAAATTCCTTGAAATAAGGAATGAGAGGAACATAAAAAAATAAAATAAAAAACATCTATAAAAATAAAATAAAGGTGTAGTTGATATAATAAAAAAGGATAATCCAAACCCGAATATCAATGCTAATAAAAGATTGAGAAAATAGAAATTATGCTAAATATAGCTAAAAATGAATAATGATATTTCAAGGCATTAAAAATTAATAAGAAGACAATAGTAATTATAATTCTCAAGGTAAAGTTTCAGGTCTTCACAAACCAAAAAAGGACTAGAGACAATGCAAACCAATAAAAGGCTACACTAGGAAAAAAACATTGTGCATAGGGAAAAAATCAAAGCACTACACAAAGATGCAAATCTAGAACACTAAAAAAGGTGTAAGAATATAAATAAGGAACATAATTCACAAATATTACTAATCTCAATATATAATATATTGGAACAAAGTTCAAAATAGCTACAGTCAGGGCACAAAAAAATAAGCACAGTAATTGAAAAGATCCAAAGAAGAGATTAGGAGATAATACAAAAATATTTCCACACAAAATACTTATAAAAATATAGTAAAAGAACTCTGAGAAATGAATATAATACAAATATATTTCTCAAAACAAAGAATAATATATGAGAATGAAACTCCAACAAGGATCATAAAAAATACAATATGGAAGACAAATATGTCAAACTAGAAAAAACCAAGACTCAAGCCTCAAAAGACAATAGTTAAATACCAAGAAATATATGTAAATATTAACACCAACCTATTATTTAAAATTATTCATTTCCACACAATAGCTTATAAAAATCTCAAATTTAAACATTAGAAGATTTGTATCTCTAGTACCATATTAGAATATTTCCAAGAATCAAATGTTGAAAGCAAGTAAATGAACAATATTACTTTGAAAAGTAGATCAAAACACAAATCCAAGATGAAATTTGATAAGTGGGTAAAATTAAATATATCAAAGAAAAAAACCCAAAATATATTAAGAATATTTGTAATAATAATCTCTCTGATTACAATAGCGTGAATATGCTAAGAGTGAGAAAGATATAATAGATCTAGGCCAAAATAACATCTCAAGAATATAAGTGAAGCAATCAATAAATAGAGATATAGGAAATAAATAGTTACAAGTTTAAGATATAACATGTTTACCATGTGTTGCCAATCCTCTTAGAAGTGGGGAGGATGTGTGTGATATTTGGAGGGATATGAGCTACACACAAGTAACTCTAAATCCAAAAAGTGGACTAGATAGGTGAGTGACACCTCAAAATCAAAGAATAAAGTGCATTTATAAATTCAATAAATACACACACATAATACTTTGTATAATGCTATAAACCTATAGGAAGGACCCAGAATAAAGGTTAATTCTCTAAGATCTTTATGAAAATAACATGTTGTTGATTGGTGTTTAGTAGTTTTTAATGTGAAGAGTTTTATATCAAATAACATTTGAAAAATTATTGTTATTATATCTTGTTATTACATTATTTTTAATATTAGTGATACTTTTGAACTAGATATTCCCACATTATTCACTAAATTTGTCACAAATTCCATATGGTATGTACTATTACAATAGTTATTTTCGTTATCATCTTTAGTCATACATAAAAGATATTTTTTATTTGTATTTGGATGATCTTTAGTTACTCATTTTAAATAATTACAATATATCTTTGGAAAAATGGGTGAAAATAAATTATGAGATGGATACCCATCTAAGGGATTGAAGTTTATGTTGGGTAGATGATTTTATTTCATATTAACTATATTCATTTCATAATTATCACTATCATAATAATTTTAAACACTGACATCTTATACTTCAGAATTGAACACTAAAGGGAGATCAAGAAAAGGTTTTGGTTGAACTAGAGTATCTTGTGTTATTTTTATTTACTCTCTTGTTCATTTTTTACCTTTTTTTACCTTTTATTGTTCTAATTACAGAGTGTTTTATTCTTTTTGTAAATTATCCTACTCAAGTTGGTCCATTTGTAACTTTTGACTTTATAACTGGTTCTTTTATAATTATTCTTTAAGAAATATTGATTATTCTTCTTGTAACTTTTAGAGTTATATTTGTACTTTTGATTATGTTATTTCTAATTTCTCAAGTTATTTTTGTGTTTGATGTAACTCTTGTTGGTCAATTCATAATGTTACTTATTTTATTTGTTTTTTTATCACTACTTGACTCTCAAATTTCATATATGTATTTTTGATCCCAAGGGCTAACTTGGAAAGTATGAATGATAGATGGATCATTTAAGTTTTATTGAGATGCCTTGATTTTATACTATCTGAAAGGGTTGTCATTCATAAGAAATTAATATGAGTACCCTTCATGCATGAATTTAAGACATATATGTAATGTAGATGGTATTATTTCCATCATATATATCCAAGCTCACACCAATAGAAAAATGTACATTAAATGATTAGGCATAACACGAAATAAAGTAGACATTGTTTTAGGTACCATTATTTTATATAAATATATCATTCTAAGTACTTGTCATGAATAGTTATTAAACACTTTAATATTTTGATTTTTTTTATAGATAATTTCAATGTTAATAACCCATTACTTAAATAAAATATTACTAAAAATGTTCACTCAATAACCAACATCAATAAATTCTCATTTGACTTTTTTAATTTGTATGTTAAATTGAATAAAGAGTTAATATTATGTTTGATCACATGTTGTCTTGGAAATTATTCTTCCTCAAAATTGATCATCTTTCTAATGTCCTTAAATATGTTCATTATGGAAGTTAAAGAGGTAGGCTATGTACCACTAAAAATATTATTGTCTTGAAATGTAGCATATAAAATATCATTATAGACTAATGAAATCTTTAGTAACTCCAAAACAAAAAAATTTGCATGGATATTTTTTTATTTAATCCATGATATCATACCCTTCATTTTTATTTTATTTCCTTATGGGAGGTGGATGGGGTTAAGAATGAACATGTTGACTTCCATCATGATGTGGTGGCCTACCTCTTTGGGTGTTAAGCCCATGGACTATAGAATAAAATATAATAAATAGATGAATAATTTGAGTGTGATGGTAGCTATTATGACCTTAATTTCTAAGATGAGGAACAAGGAATAAAGCCATAAGTGCTCTTTTTGTCTAGTATTAACCAATAAAATATCCAATTTAATGTTGAAAAAAAAGAATTGAGTAAGACTTGAGGTTGTTCAATATATTTTTCATGCTTATTAGATTTGATTCATTTTATTAGATTATTTTAAATGATGTCACTCTTAGAGGAAAACATGTAATAAAAACTTAGAAATATTGAATCAAAAAAATAAAGTGTCCTCATCCATTGTATACATGTATTCTTTGAAAATTGTGAAGAAAAATATAAAAAGCTAAAATTTATGTCCTATAAAAAGTAGATTTTTTGTGTATGGATATTGTTAAATTACCCTAAAAATCCAAGGTCAGAATAAAGTGTTTTCAATGTTAGATATGAAATATGATATCAAAATAAAATGTTTTCAGTGTCAAATATGAAATATAAGGTTAAAATAAAGTTATTTTAGGGTAAGATATTAAATAAAAGGTGGAAACAAAGGTATTCTAGTGTTAGATGTTTAAAAAATGATCTAAATCCTAAGAAAAACAAAATTAAATAGTGCTTGAATAAAATGTATGGGTTCACAAATGTCGTTTTATTCAAATTTAGAATTAATTAGGATATTAAATTTAATTAAGATAAATTTATTTGAAGGGTAGAAAAAGTTGTAAATGTCTTTTAACTATAAAAAAATTAAAATATTAAAATTGAAACAACTATAATAACTAAAATAAGAAAACTATGGAAAACACAAAGAGGACAAGAAGACATAGTTGATCACTATCTATTAGGTTGAGTGTGTATGATTGAATATGGTAGGAAATGATCAGATAATAATTAATTATATGTTTATGTTTAACCCTAATTTATATTATGGAATCCTTAATTATGTAGTTAAGGTTAAGGATATATAAATTATAACGCACAAGGGTGAATATCACATTTAGAATAGGCTAATTAATGTGCTAAACTCAGATGCACCATATGATGAATTTATTAAACTAAGATAAGTTATAAATGGAAAGTAAAACTATGATAAATAGAGAAATGACATAAAATATATTACTTATTTGGTTATAATGTTATTGAATATTTGGATCTGGTACAAGCTAAAATTAGGTGAGAATAAAATTATGGATCAATCATCAAATTTTAGATCTGGTGCATCCTAGTCTATGGATAGTTGCATTATCCTGGGATGGTTATGTCAATGCTACTGTTTAGGTTTGATGCTAGTGTATAGTACATAATATCAACTAAAATAAGATTCAACCACCTAGATGATTTTTGGTTTGGATTCACCTTCACTCTAGTGCATTTAGATTTGGATCATGTACTATCACTCTTGATGAAATTGCAAACCCTAGATTTCCATCTTCAATGTGATCCTGAATTAAAATGGGTTAGTGGGCACATGGTATTGAGATGACCTAGAATGAACCTGATATTAGAGGGTAATACCTACATATCTAATAATCTAATATATGGCCTTAGACTCATGTAGTTATCCCCTACATGTTGGCTTGTGTGTGAATCATGCAATGTGTGTAAATAAACTACAATAGTGACCTAGATTTTAACATAGAAAATATGACCTTATGACTACTCATGTAGTAATTCAAACCTATAGTTAGGTTGTTATTATGACTGATATTAGAATAGGGTACAAGAGGAAATATTTTGGTAACTTGAGTGTTTATTGAGTTCTCTTCTAGTATGATTTCTAGGTGAGGAATGAATGAAGTTTGATATTATATTTATACCAATGCTATCAAGAAATAAATCTTATTAAATAGACTATTATGAACATTATAATAAGTGTTTTTTTGAAAATTGGATGACTTTACGACACTAGACACTTGTCTCAGGGTAGGATAATAATGCTGACACTATTATTTATCCTAGATGTTAGTGTATAGGGGGTAGGAGAGTAGGTAAAAGATCAAAAACTATAGAGGTGTAATATAAGTACATTTTAATCATTTTTGATAGGATGGGATGTTTATGTCATCAATATAAGGCTAAATAGAATACGAGATAGGCCAAGGGGAACATAATAGAGTAGAGGTGAGGCTCATAGAAGCAAGACATGTGTAAAACTAAGAGGAATAACCAAGGTGTAAGTTTTCCAAGTGTACAATACTAGGGTGATACATAATCATAAAATATATTCTACATTCACCCCTTTTAATCTAGTAATGAAATTTATAGTTTAAAGGAAAGTAATAAGTACTTGGGTGTGTATGCATACCTTATATTTACTTGAGTTTAATTTGAGTGATTTGTTGGAGTTGAATTTGATTGCTTTACTAGTGACTAAAATTCAACCTAAATCATGTAATAGTGTAGATTTAGTATATATAAGTTGGGTTAAAAGTACTTGAAATAGATTGGAATTTAAATAGAAAGGTTTAAGAGTACACTTGTGTGTCAATGTACCTCCCTTGCCTATTTTAAAGTTGTTTCACAAAAGATGTATAATTATAAATATCTAAAATTGAGATTAGGATAAATATAAATAAATATTTAAAATGCATATATCTAAATAGATAGAGATAGAGAGAGAGGTTAGAAGGCACATGCTCACAACTTTGGAGCAAAAGTGAGTTGCCACATAGTAGTTGAGATTACCTCAACCATGAAACTCAATGATACTTATAACATGGTGAGTTTGGATGACAATTACAAACTAAAAAATTATCAAGATTAAGTGATTTAATCACCTCAACCATTACAAAATATGAACCAACTATTGTAGTATATTGGCTAACTAAATCTCATAAAAGTCTCTAGGTTATTAATATGTGTAGTAGTTTTAAATTTTGAGATTGATTTAGATTGTGCAATATTTTTCACATGTTGAATAGAATGTGCACCTTAGATATGTCTCATTCTAAAACTATGTATAAAAAATGGTACCATGCATAGAATTTTAACACAAATGTGAATCTAAATCGTATAATTGTGTGGTTTGGCCAATTCATATAGATATGTAAGTTTGGAGTACATGATTCCAAATCATGCCCCTAATATATATGGAGAAATGTATAACTAATATAAGTACCAATGTGGAGTATATATTTCCAAAACATACCCCCACAATAAATTGGAGATGTTGAATACTGAGTAGGTGTGGAGAACATGATTCTTAAGCATGCCTCCATTGAATATATGAATTAATATAAGTACCATAATAAAATAATTTGGATAACATGGTTTCAAAGAATTCCCCCATTGTAATATTTAAATTGTGAATGTGTGGAAGCCATGTCCATATGACATGCCCCAATTTTATCTAAAAACTATTATAAGTACCAAATACTAAATGAATGTTGATAAAATATTTCTAAATCATGCCCCTAATATAATATAGAAATTGTGAATGTGTGGAATCCATGTCCATATGACATGGCTCCACTAAATCTAAAAATTATGCAAGCTATGGAGAACATAATTTCCCATCATGCCCTCACTAATATCCCCCCCCTTTGAAGTGAGGCAAAAATAGTACCTGGAAGTTACCTCACCTCAAAAGGGTAAGATAACTATAAAATTTGTATATGTAACCATGTAGAATATAGAAGGAAATATCTCCAGATAAATGTCTCATTGAAGTGCAAAGAAACAATATGATAATATTTAGGCCTAAGATGTATGATAAATATCATGGCAAAATTTATATAGTAATAGTACAATCTCAAAAAACAAACAAATAAGCTCACAAAAATACTAAAAATTAAGTCAAAAATAATGATCTAAAGAGAATACAAACAAGGGGCATGTTCAAATGCTATAAAATTGAAAGGATATGACTTATTTAAATGTCCAAGAAGTAAGGAATGACATATTAAAATGTCCATCTAATAATCAATGATATATGTAAATGTCAATGAAAACATACATATGCATAGGGGTCACATACAATGGAGCATATTTAAATTATAGAAAAAGCAACATAATAGAAAGGCAAAACACTCAAGGAAGTGTATAGATGAAAAACATAAGAAACTAACATAAACATATCATATTGTCCCATGGATCAAATGTGTTATAAAAAAATTTCAAGTACATAACATATCAAGTACCATGTACTATATATAATCATGGATAACATGCATGTGTAAGTATGGATGCAAAATCACACATGATAGTTATTATCAAAGGTTCCTTTGAAACCATATAACCTGATAATTATAATGATGGATTGTGTAGTCAATGAAAAAACATAACAATTGTTGGAAATACAAAGTAAATTATGCCATTCATTACTATGTTGAGCTCATTATAAGAAATACATGCAAAGATAATATATATAAAGTATTTGGTAGAGAATATATGGATAAGAAATCAATAAATTTACAATAATCATTATTCATATATCATAATTAAAATACACATATGAAAACCATTTAAAACATTGTATTAATGTCTATCACACATTAGAACCATATTCTATTAAAAATTAGTGCTATATATAAGTAAAAATGTCACTCATTAAACATAAGAAACTAACATAATCATATCATAGTGTCCCATGGATCGAATGTGTTATAAAAAAATTCAAGTACATAACATATCGATTGGGTTAAATCCTTTTATGATATGGATTCTTGAAATGCATCTACACCTTCAATTTTTTTGGTCAATGATAATTGAAAAACATCTAGATATGTTTCCATTATAGTGGTATAAAGTGACATGGATTGGTTACAATTATTGTAGGTAGTAGCATGAATTGAGTCAAAAGAAGTTAGAAAGTGATGTGGTAGGTGGATGATGTGGGAACATCCCACAACCATTGACTAGTGATTTTAGGTTTCAAATATGAAGCCTCATTCCACTAACCTACTAATATATAGCACTCATTTTTACTTGATAGACATTTGTATTAAATAAATTTGTGTTCTTCAATTTCACATTTAGATTTTTCTTAATTCTTGCATTGCTCCTCTTTGGCCTTTTATATTTCCTCTTGTTATTCCTTATTTTATTACATAGATTGCACTTATTACTATTTTATGTGTGCTTCTTATTATTATTGTTTATTTACCTCAACTTATTAATCATGTTTATTATGAGCCTCTACTTCCTCATCTTGCTTCAATGCAACCTTTGCTTCATCTGCTTGATTATTTGTAGCCTCTACTTATTTGGCTTGCTTCAAGTGTTACTCATATACATATTATTATTATTATTTTTGTTATTCTTATGAATATTCTTATTTATTCCATTAGGATTACTATGTACTTTATTTTTGATTCACTTATTTATTATTTATCTTCTTATCCTATTCTATTTGTTTCATCTCATCCTACTTTTTCTCCTCTTCCAAATCTATTGATTCTTGTGCAACTTTTATTTTTATCTGCAGATATAGTAAATTTATTTATTCAAGATCATCTATGACCTATAGTGTGTCAAGATTAGTAATTGATTGGGTATATTATGAGGACTCTAATTATAGAACTCTAATTTTGTAAACAAATGTATTTTTCCTAGATGTGGGTGGAGGAATGAGGGACTTATTAAGCTTCTTCATAGTTTGGGTCTTAGATTATTATTTTGTTATTTGTGCTTGTTACACACCATTTACCTCTATAAATTATCCAAGGGATTCCATCCTATATTTCATTGTGGTAGACATCCTTATTGAAGGATGATTCCCTTGTTTACACATCAAAGCAGGAGGTGGAATTTCTTATGTAGGTTATGCTTCTTGGTGTGTAATAGATGATTTGATAGTTGGGTCTCTATGGAATATTTTAGTTTCCAAATTATTTTGAGTTACTTCCTGACCTAAAATTTTCTAAATAATGAAAGGGGGGGTTGATTAATATCAACCCAAAGGTCTTGTCTTACCAAATTTATGACTTAATAAGTTCACACTACCTTCTAGAAAAATAATTCCTTCTCTTCCTCACACTCATATACTTTATTTCCAATGTGTTCTAGTATGGTCTATAAGATTTACTTATCCTTGACTCCCATATCTGGTAAGTTGCACTCACTTTCTATCTTTGGCGCATTTGGATTATCCAACTAGTACTTTGTGTGACATATCCTCTTCTTGGTTGATGGTGGTGAATATTATCATTTGGGTTCCTTCCTTTTTCCTTTATCTTTCTACACAAGAGATGTTAATGGTTATGATGTTTCATATTTTTATGTTTCTTATTATCTTTATGCCTATTGAAACATTACTTGGTGTCCTTCTAAGTGAATACATCATATAGGTGGCATCATCTACATATCTAGATCTTTCTACCTTCATAATTTTGCTTGTGTATTCAACATTGTGATGAAGAATGGCATGTCAGTCATAGTTGGAGTTGGTAACTCATGTAACTTTTTTGGAATGCAATTGTGTAGTTTTGTAACTAGTGTATGTTATCTTAGATATTTCATGACATATTGGGGTATTTAAGGGTACAACTTGATCAAGGCTAGAGCCTCAATACACCATGTTTCGAATTTACCTATTTATTCATAATATTACATTATTTTGGTCCATGTAATATATGTAAATGTGGTATAAGGCCAAAAATATTAGGTGGATTAACTAGAATTTATATCAATTTCCACTCTGTGAAACAAAGAAGTAACACCAAAAACCAATATTATAATGTCTTGTAGGTACCTATGAGGATATTTTCAATGTTGGTAGTTAAATACAAGGCTAAAAACTCAAGTTAGTTGAAGTCTTCACATAGGCATATCATGTCATACATAATGTTTATCACCCCTTTTATTGTATTCTTGGCCTTTATTTTAATTTGAAAAAACCTCTTTGTAATGAATTCAACCAGAATGCACACCAAAGCATCATCTACTAAACTAGGTAGGATTCCTCTACCTTCCCTTTATACTTCTCCCTAGTGTTTGAATGAATTGGCTGAGAAGTGGACTTATAGGAAAAGAGGTAATTATCACATGATGGGAGGCATATTACTCATGTCATAGTTTGAACATTGATTAAATTATGATATCTTAAAAAAAAATGAATATCCCCTTCATTATATCCACTCAAAAGAGTAAGAATTACCTCATTAATCTATTAAAATATGGGTAGATTAATCAATCTTTATACATATGAGCCTTGAAATGGATGAGGGATCAATAAGGTTCCTAATTTTGAAGCTTCTTATGACCTAAAAGCAAACATAGTATCTTTATATTGATTGATGAAATTGAAGGGGTTAGGGTCATTATATTTTGATTGATAGAGAACTAAGACAATCCCCATATCTTTCTCCTATGAATTATAAGTGGAATCAATAATGGATCTCTCTACATGGTTGTTACTTTGGCTTGAGTTGAATACTTATGTTTCTTGTTTTGGTTTTGGAATGATTTTGTGCACAAGATTATGTTTTAAAGGTGTATCACAAACTATGCTAGTTGGAAAATGGATGTAATGTCTATGTTATCCATGTCCTTTATATAACTTTTGGTTCCCAAATCTATGTGTTCAACTCTTTTAAATGAATTAATGTATTTATGAATGATTTATATCTAAAAATTAATATCACATGATGTTGTTTGATCTGACAGTGACATTTTTATGTCTATAACCCTTGATTTATACATCAATGGTTATTTTATGTAATGTGATATCCTTTTAGCTATCCCCTCTCTTTTATGATGCCACCTACTATTTGGCCATGCAATCCACTTTGGGAAGGATGTAATATAATAAATTAACTTGTAATTAATGTTATTTAATGACCATTATCTATCCTTTCATCATACCTATCTTGTTAATGTTTCCTTCCTAGACTTATTTCATGACAACCATGTAGTTGCTTCTAGTTCTCCTTCATATAGGTTATCTTTGGAATTTGATTGCACATTGAGATTGTAATTGTTCATTATTTTTTGTGATGTGTTTTTATGTAAATATCAAACTATAAAAACACATTAATCCTATAAAAAACAATAATAACACAAACAACTCTAAATAAAAACCTTAATTTACATGGTTCCACTTGGCACCCACTCTTTTTAGCAGCAAGAATGATAGAGACTAATGACTGTAATGCTTCACCCTACAATGATTAACACATAATATTAGCATGGTTCCCTAAAAATATTTTAACACAATGGTACCTTGTTATGAAAGTTTATGAATAATTTAGGGTTCCATCCATCTAATGTGTATTTTTCTAGAGAATGCATTAAATTGACTATCATATATCAATACCACTTATTCTAAGTGAAATTACGTACATTGTAAATTTTGATCATGCCATGCCTTCTAGATTAACTTATGGATTTATTAAATCTAGTTTCCATTTATTGAATTTATTCCATTCTTACCAAGTCTAGTAATATTTACTTTAAAGAATCTTGGTCACCTAACCTCATAACCATTTCAATGCATAGACTCAGAACAATGTACTCCATAGGCATTACTACCTCAAGACCATACACAAGCTAGAAATGAGTGAAACATGTGGTCCTCTTGTAATTTTTTCTTTATGAATAAATAATAATATGAATGTGATCTCCCAAATCATCCCATTATACATTAAAAATCTTTGTTAACATTTTCCCCATACATAGTTTGATGCTTTAGCTTATCTATTTACTTGGGGGTGATAAATTATGTTCTTGTGGTGTGAGATCATAAACTCCTTAGTGAGATTATTGATATTATTATTGAGTAAATTCATTCCTCTATCAATGACCATCTTGATTGGGAATCTAAATTATGTAATAATGTTTTCATACAAGAATCTGGTAGCATCCTTCACATCGTAACTTGGTGTTGTAGTGGCTTCCATCCATTTGGTGAAATTATACATTATAGTAATAATATACCATGCAAGACATAATTTTATTGGGGGACTTATAGGTCCAAAAAAATCAATTCCCCACTATTCAAATGGTTTTTCTAAGAGCATTGGTACCAAAGTCATTTCATCGTACTAATTTGGCTTTCCCATTCACTGACACACATCATAATTCGTGGCTACCCTGTGTGCATCCTAAACAAATTTGACCACCAAAGACCACCCTATAATTTTTTTTTGCTAGTGTCATCACCTATAAATTAAGCCCCTACAATTCCCTAGTTTAATTCTTGAATAAGATAAGGTTGTTTGTGATTTAATGCTAATGTATGCAACACATCATATTTCCCAACATTATACAAAAATGCATTGATGAGACTATATGGGATAACACGAGTGATGATTTTCTTATGTATTTTTATATAATTCACAGGCAAAGTTCTTTTCCCTAAAATTTTTGAAATATCATCCATATTATCTAGGAGTGTAGTTGCCTTGAATAAATGTGCATCTAGAGACTCATCCTCTATTTTTTATGACTTTTCACCATTGTTTAGCCTACTCAAATGATCTAGTATGAATTTTTATCATCCTCTATTTACATTTATTTGAAATTGAAACTCTTAAAATAGAATGAGCCACCTAGAGATCCCTCCTCCCAACATTATCTTATTGACCATATATTGCAATGCCTAGTGGTTAGTATAAATATCAAATGGTATGGCCAATAAATAGTGTCAATTTTTTTGCAATGAAATTACCATACCTAAATCTTCTCTTTTTGTAGTGGTATAGTTTTATTTGGTTTTTAATATCTTATTGATATCAAATTCTATGGGTTTATCCAACCTACCATCCCTTGGATGGACTAAGACAACTCTTATTGTAATATCAAAAGCATCCAAATGCATGTGGTATGGATTTTTACAATTAGGAAACACTTAAATAGGTGTTGTTACCAACCTTTGTTTGAGATGGATAAATGTTTTTTAGATTTATATTATCCATTAAAATATTATATCTTTGTGAAATAGTTTTTCTATTGGTGCATATATGGCTATGTATCCTTTTATACATTCTATATAATATCCCATATAACTAAGAAAGGTAAAAAATTATATAGAATAGGTTAGGGGTAGTCTCCCCACTATTACATAAATCATATCATAGTCCATTATAGTTCCATCAATATATATAAATGGCCCAGAAGATTACCAAAAGGTGTGAAGAATCAACACTTCTCTAAATTTAGAATAATTATTAGAGCTTAACACCATCATAACATTAGTCATAGTTTTGATAAATTCTCTTTAAATAGACAAAATAAATCCCAACAATCTAAATATACCTCTAGGAAATCATGAATGAAGTCGTTAAATATATTTAATACAACTCTAGAGAAAACTATTGGTGCATTATTCAAACCAAAAGGCATTACCTTGTATGTGAATTATCCCCATTTAGTTGTAAAAGTAGTATTAGCTTGGTATTTTTATACAATGATAATTTTATGGAACCTATTAAATCCATTTTTTTAAGTGAGTACACTTATTGACCTACAACTAACTAAAGGACTTCATATGTGAATGGTATTGGAAAAGGATCATTTATGCATGTATTATTGAGTGCATGGTAGTATCCATAAACCTGTATATATCTATATTTATTTGGTCATATCACTATAGAACTCACCCAATATACTTTTTCCACTAGATAAATGATTCATGATTCTTGTATTTGATCTAGTTCAACCTTTAATTTTATTTTCACATTAGGATTTATCCTATATGGATGATTATTTATGTGTCAATTTCCCTCTTTCAAATCTATGTGCATTTCCCATGATGATGAATCTATAACTATTATTTTATATAATTTGGTTAAAAAAACATCTTGATAGTCTCATAGAAATTATAATGACTCTAAGATACGTTTCTATCCCTAATAATCTCCTATAGTCAAAAGATTAAGAATTGAATCTATTCCAATATTTCCTTTGATAATTTTAAAGGGTTATTGATACACATCATTTAATACATTGGGTAAATCATATTGTATAATTCACTCTCCTTCCCATTCTAGAATGTTTATATTATGTAGTTTTTCTTATTTCATTTTTTTCATGCTTTGGGATATTGTTGTTTTAAATTCATATCTCTAGTTCAAAGAAGCCTCTCAAATTCAAATCTCTATCACTATTTCTAGATCTATCATCTCATATATTATTCCATTACAAGGCTTATTAAAATCTTATTCCTATCGACTTGCCTTATAATTTTTAATTTCTAGATTTAAATCATGAGTTATTTCCTATTATGATGATGACTATGTTATAGCTCCCAAATATTTTTCTCATCCATGACATAAAAATATTTTAAGTTTATTCAATGCATTGTGAAACAAAGAGTTATCATCATTAAACACAAAAGTATGAATGAAAATTTATCACACTTATGCTCAATGTTTAGTTGACTTCAGTCTTTTTCAATAAAATCATCACGCGATAGATCAAAAAAAATAAAGTGCATGTACTAGGCTATTAGAAATGGTGATAATGTATGGATAAAAATGTTCACATAATACCATAGCTCCAATCCTTAAACATACCATACATCTACACATTGATGAATGTGTATATCGAGACATTGACCTTCTTAAAAAAATTGAAATTAGGATTTTAAATAGGTAGTGACTAAAACCATGCATTCCAAAATTCACATGCCTCCTCCCAAGATATCTTTAGATCTTTATGCACTACCCACAAGGTCATAGCAATACCTTTCAACACATAAATTAGTGTGTTGACTCTTTGTTCCCTCTCTAACACATGGTGCTCTAACCTCAAGATGAATGGATTAACATCCTCTATTGTAAAGTATTAAGGTAACTAACATTCAGTGGTGAAAACTATGTATATAGGTTATAGCTCATGATCTCCTATTTCCCAATTTAACATGTGAATATCTAAATCACCACTTATGAAAGATTATTTTTCCAAAGGAAAAACATCTTCTAAAATAGGGTTAATATAATCCATAATTATTACAACTATATTATATAGGACATATACTTATAACCTATTATTAGATTGCATTGATGGTGAGGTACAAACTTTGAGTTGAAACTATGGTGATAGTTATTTTTTTATTCCTAGATTATAAAATAGTTAGTTTGTGATCTAGGATTGTTCCATGTGTAGGTTCAAAAATTGATACTCAACAAATCACAATGGATTCCTCTATATATTTGTGCCAACTTTAAACCATCTATTATCACCATATGCATATAGTAACTATGGTTCCTTAGGAATTATGTATGGATTTTATTCCTCTTAATTCAAAGGAATGAAAACTATCTTGTCTCCTTGATGAGCCTCTCATTGGTTGTGCACTATGTTAATAGTCATTTAACCATCATAAACCCATTTTCTACCAATTAATGTAGGGTAATGGGTCTTGATAGTATTAATATTATTGATTCCAAAATTACTATGCATTCTTATCTCATCCAATCTAATCTTGACATCTTTGAGGTGACCAATCAACTCTTCATGACAATAATCTATGATGTTGAGGGTGATAGGATTATAGCTTAAGTGCATCCTACAAATATCTCCACATGTTAATATTAGGATCATATTCAAATTACTCCTGATATCAAATACTACATTAGAGGTTTTATCATATAAAATCAATATCCATGTAGGAGTCAACATCCTATGGATTCTTATTTTTTACATATCATACAACCTTATCTATATGTTGTTTCCCTTATTATGCATAACCCAAAAAATTATGAAAGAGGTTAGTAATATTTTGTGATATATCTTCATTATGGAGTGTACAAATTAACTTTAGCAAGTATTTCAAAGTAGTTACAACTCTTTATTTCTTTATTATGCACATAACCTATTAGTGCATCATTTTTTTGTATATTTTGGAAAATTTGAGTTACTTGATATAAAAAATTATTTTCCCTTTTAGGATTAGGATATTGATTTGGTTGAGCTTTTGTAATTCCTTGATATACCAATATATCTAAAGGTGTAAATCCCTATTTTATATGTTATTATTTGATAACTTCCTAGATGAATATATTCTCCTTAGGTTTCATATTTATCAATTTTACAATACATAGTAGATTCTCCTTCCTTTGATTTTCAAATACTAGACAATATTCCATTTGATGTTGACCTCTAATTTTGTAGCATACATAATAGGTCTATCTGTATAGATTGGTAGGGTAATTCTTTGCACATTGATTGTATTATGCACATAAATAACATTTCATAGGTGATTAGGTTTATTGATTTTAATTGTCACATCATTTTTAATACCTTCATTGATATCATCCCTTATAGCCTCCTCTATATCTACCTATATTTTTTTGATATCCCCATCTTTATGATTGTTATGTAACATATCATCCTTGTTGGTTTTTTTGAGCCTCATACCCTTCATATTGGTAATGAGGTGAATATGAATCCTAAGTATATTGTTGTGGACTCGCATTATTATAATAAAACTAATATTGGTGTTGTGTTGAAGATGTCATCTAACTAAACATACCCTAATATTAGTAAGAGGAAATAAAATTTATCCACTGGTGAGTACTTTGTGTTACACTTACCATATCCACATCTATGCCTGGATACCCTACTTCATAGTTGGTATATTCTATATGAAAATTGAAAAGCCATTCTTTATAATATCTTATTTTATATATTTCATAAATCTACAACTCCTCTCATCATGATTTGTTGATTTTAAAAGTTACAATATGTGCTCTATGAATTTTGAATATATTTTTATAAAAGATGGCACTTTGAAGTAGCATTTCCAATTTCTCAACAAAATTTTGCAAAATCCTATTTTAAGATTTTAATATTCATTCATGTGGTGACCTTATCGACCACATTCCATACACCATAATCCTTATTTTAGGATTATCATTCTCATTCATCTCATCCACCTTTATCATAAAACCATATAATTTTTCTTATACTTTATAACTTACTACTAGAAGGTTTCCATAATCTTCAATTATTGCAATAGATTAGGTATCAACCTTAGTGAGGAATTAGGACTATGAAATAGAAAATATAAATCTTTGTCATAGTTTTTATATGATCCAAAATGTATTATCCTATCTTCTAATATGAAATCAGTCTTATTCATAACATCAAAAAACATATAATCATAGTCTTCATAAGATTTTCCGTACTTTTGTGAAATCTCCTTTAGGTATTGAATAATTTAGATTGTACATTTTTTAACCTTAAATTATAATATCAATAAATATTTAACTTAGGAAAGATTGAGGTTTTTGACATTTATTTAAAAAATGAACTCTAAGTCTCACCCTGATAAATCCATTATGAGTTTGCACTTATTAACATCATGAAATTGTTACCCCATAAATGTTCTATTTCATATCACAAGTTACCAAGTATTTATAAGGATTCATAGATCCATCATATTGTATTAAATAAAAAACATGCCTACTTTGATTGACATAGTTGCCACAATTGAAGTTGATAACTTTAATTTTTATATACTAATCATTGGGATTATAGGTGTATGTTTGCTAGTGATTATGACTATAGGTGTCTATGCAATAGTGACTATGACTATGGACTTATATGTACCATAATTTTTAGATGTCCTAAATAGGAATCCTAACTCTTCGATCATATTCTTATCTAGTAATTAATTTGTCTTCCCACTTAGCTTACCAAACTTATTTGTAAAAGAATCAAACTAGTCTATATCCACTTCTTATCTTACACTTATTCTTCTCCCAAATAATATATTGGGCTAGTTTGATGTGTAATGTATAATTTAATTATCTCTAATATTAAATTATTATAATTTTGAACATAAAACTATGATAGTTTTATAATCAAACCTAACTTGTTACTAGGAACATTCATTACCAGATATAGAAATAAATTCTTTCATTAACTATGATTTAATTTTTATCTTCTAACTATCCTATTGTTATCCTACACTCTTCTTCCTACTCCATGAACTCCATATTTAAACTATTTATATTTCCATCTTATTCTTTATTAGTCTCTTATTCATACACTACATTTTTTATTTTCAACGTCTTTCACAACCTCTCTCAACATCTTCCCATATCCAACAAATTTTACTCTACCCCTAATCATATTTATATTTAAATTTGGATTAATTTTTTTATTCCATCTCCTCTATTTTATTATTTCCCTTTATAATCCTTTAATTTTATTCTTGTTATGGATATTATTATCCCCCATATTCTAGGTTTAAGTTCAAGTTTATTTGCTCAAATCCACATAACTCATTTTTATCCTACATGTATCCCTATGGTTCCTAAAGCGACTAATCCATGTTTTCAAGAGTAGGCACCATGGTCATTTCCAAAACCAACATTTTTATCGACATAGGTAGTCATTAAAGGATCATGCCATAGATTCCTATGACAAATAGGTCTTGCATAGATTAAAAGGCCAAATAACCTTGTAAATAAAATTCCATGATACAATCATCAATTGTAGTCTAGGTCTAGTAGTCCACAACATGGGACCATTAATTATCTATACTTCCTAGTCTATCTAATCCATATTTTTTCCAAACTACAAACTTTATCCTTCTTGGCTAGAAATAATAATACTTTAGTCTTGACAACCACACAACTGACAATCTAGGTAATTCACACTAGTAAATTTTGTAAATATCTTTGTATATATGTTATTGAATTATCTCCTTTATAATCACTTCAACTCTTCTCTCTTATTCCTCTACAAAGTTATTTATTCTCTCATCCAACCGCCTTTCTAAATTTCTTTTCCTTGAAAACCATCTCAACATATTTCAAGACATTACATGCTACCACATCATTGTCAGAAGATGATCCTGGAAAACTTTAGAACATGTTAATTATAGGGATAGCTTGTGTAGTCAATGACAAAACATAATGGTTTTTAGTAATATAGATTTAATTATGTCATTCATTACTAATTTAAGTTCAGTATATGAAATACATGTAAATTTAATACATATAGAATAATCAGTAAAAAATATCTAGATAATAGAACAAGATATTCACAATACTCACTACACATAGATCTTAATTAAAACACATATAGTAAAACCATTCATAACATTATATTAATCTCTTTAATGAATATAAACTATATTCTATTAAAAATTAGTGTTATATATAGAGAGAGTATTGCAAATTAATGTCTCTTAAAATTATATATTTTTGATATGCTAAAAGGAAATACTCCCTAAATTATTCAATCTATTACTTATGATTATAAATTTGAATATATACAAAATACAAAATCATATAATTCACACATGTGCAAATTCAATATACCTTGTGATTTTATAAATCATTTTTCTTTACCAAACAATAGTGTAGATTGATCATTGAATCGTATAACTTGTGTATCAAGATTATAGAATATGGATCCCCCCAATGTCTTGGTGACATTAGTTGAGTGAAATCCTAATACCCAAAAGTGTATCATGTATCTATGTATGCTTGTATATGTATATGTAGAAATAAATAATATGATATCCTCAAAATGGAACTAACACATAGATGATAAGGAGCCAATAGAATATGTAGGTGATGAAAATGTGTTATTTTATTCTTATTTTTTTGAATATTTTTATTTTTTGGATATTTTTGTAGATTTTTGAATCATCCTATGACCTCATCCAATTGATGATCATAGGCAATTCCACATTTGGAACTTGGTGCAATAAATTATTGGTACTTACAAGGAACATGTATAGGTGAAATATTTTTACTATAGAATATGTTATGCTTGATGTATATGTAAAAGGACTCTAAGGTATTAAATTACCAATAAAAGGAATAGGGGTTATTGAAACCCATATCTGTGTACTCTATGGTTTCTTTGGAATATTAATAGTAGGAACATTTTTAGGTTCTCTAGATAGTTGAATATGGTGCATAAAAGATGAAGATTTCTTGGAAACCATTATCTATCTCCAGTGTAAAGGTCTCTCAAGTAATGGATACCTAGTAAATGGGACTACTTGTTGCTTACCCTTTTGTAGTGGATTATCCTTAATAGGATTGATAATTAACTATTTGTGTATGAATTTCTCTTATTTAAGAGGATGCTCATATGGAATACTATAAATTATAATTACTCAATCGGCATGAATGTACTTAACATATCCATGCACTATAGAAGGTAATTAACAAAGATTATGTATCTAATATCATCCTAAAAATATGTTTAATATACTTATATAAGCTATAACTAAAAAATTATTAACCACATGTGTGGGACTAACTTGTAAAGTTAGATCAATATTTCCAAGAACCTTTTGGGATGTCCCATCAAATTATCTAACTGATATAGTAGAGGGGTGTAAATAATGATGAGTATAACCCAAATGCATAAGTAATGTCATGGTGCAAACATTTTCACTTTTTAAATTATAAATTATAACACTACGAATGGGGTTTTTATCAAGGTATGGTTGAATGAATGTAGAATAAAGATTAGAGTCATCATCCTTAATTTCACTATCATCAAATGAAATGGTAGGCTTATGAACAATATGAGGTATATGTCACATGTAAGTACAAATAAATCCATCTAGTGGGTGTCCATAATAATATGGATAACAATGTGCATCATATGCCATTTATACTTTTGGTTCCTCATTAGAATGTTCTTGAAAAATATTTTTAAAAATTTTCTATTTATGGTGATCACCAGGATGTGAACTTAATTCCTTTGGAGGATCATAAAATGTAATTTTTTGGTCATCGATGAGGTCCTAGATCTTTTGTTTCAAGGTAAAACATATATTCATAGAATGCCTAGGACCTTGGTGATAGTCATAATAAGAATTTGCATCATATCATTTTGGTATAGATCTATATACATCAACCTCTATAGGAGGAGGGAGATATATATGATGAAACTCTATAAACCATTAAAGTAATAAATCAAGAGTCTCATGTAAATGTGTAAATTTTTTCCTTGATGCATTAGATAAGACAAGCTGATTAGGCTATTGTGAAACTATGTTAACCATGGTGGTTGTTTCCTTTATAATCTCAAGAGCTTTTACATTATAACTTGGTTTGATTATAAAATTTATATTAGATGTAGATGAAACCAATGTGTTTTATAAATACTTGAGAATATTCAATGACATAATATTAATTTCATGGTCTCATACAACATGACATAATTCATCAAAATATTAAAACTTTGTAACAATAATGGATTCATGTAAAGGAATAAGATAAATTTGCTTGAGTATGTCTTCAAAATATTTATTTGCCATAGGATAGGCCATTTTGGCTGGAATTTTCTTATAATTCAAGGCATATTCATTCATTGCTTAATTGGTTCCTTATTTTATCTTTGTAATTTGAGCATACAATTATTTTTTGATAATGTTAATATAAGAGTGTTCTTAAAATTTATCCTCAAGAGGTTTGAATGCTTTCATAGATTGAATAAGTAAGTCATAAAACCTCCTCAAAGCATATTACCCAACGCTCCTTCGATATAATTTGGTCAAAATTTAATCATTAGAAGTATAATCAAGGCATGTTGCATATGAGGTTTAAATATGTTGTTTATGATCACCTTTGCAATCATAAAATGTGAAAATGGGTGCAAAAAATCCATTTGGTAAAGGGTGCAAAGAGATTTCAAGTGCAAGAATATTATGTAACAAATATTGTGAATTTATAGCATGTGAAGACTTTGTAGCCTTTGATTAATGTTTTTAACCTTATCCAACAAGGTCTTTACATCTTTAAGGATTGATTGAATTATAGGCCCAACGGGATTTTTTTTATTAATTTAAGTAATCACTGCATGGGATGGAAACATGTTTTGAGTTATGATAGTTAGTTAAGCTCATAATAGATGTATCAATAGTAGTTTTAGGGAATAAAGGTTGAAACACATAATCCATAACCCCATTAGGTGTATTGAGGTCTAATGTGTTCAAGGGGAGGGATGTATCCACTAAAGTTTTTGAATTTTGGCCTCAAGTATAGTATTTAATATTTTATAAATATTTTTTAGGTTCTATTAAATATGCTCACAAAATATTACAATGGCATGCACTTGGTCATTGTCTACTTGGTCATTTGCATTTATTTCTAAATTTCCATTATTTGAATCTTCTATGATAACCCTATCAATATTTTTTTCATTATCAACATGGGTACCATCATGATCCAAAGTATGATATCCCTTATTGGTTTGAGACATATTGGATGGGTTGAGGGGAATATCAATACATTAATTAGACACACACCATAATCAAGGGCCATGCCTAGGTTACATGTAAAATAATACTAATAGAAAATTAAAAAGTAAAGAAACTTGAAACCCTAATTGGTTTAAAACCATAAGAATTAAAAAAATGCATTCACATGGATTGGGTTTACCAAATTTTTATCCTTAATATATATTACATAATCCTTACTTAGGTAGATAGGGTTAATAATATATAAATGATAGGGAATAAGGGTGAATATTAGATATACAACATGTTAATTAATGTGCTAAACTTAATGTACCATATGGTGATTTTTTAAAAATAATATAAGCTATAAATGGAAAGTACAACTATGATAGTTATATAAATGATATAAAAATGAGTACTTAACTAGATATGATGATATTGTAGATCTAGATCTCATACATTCTAAAAATAGGTATGAAGGAAATTCTAGATCAACCACTAGATTTTGTATCAAGTGCCTCTAACTCTATAGATAGTTACATCATCCTAGGATGGTTATATAAAATCTACTAAGTGGGTTTGACACTAGTGTCTATTATATAATATTAGATAAAACAAGCCACCTTGTTTCATCTAATATCATGTGTTGGACACTAGTGTCAAACTTAGATAGTAGATTCCATGCAACCATCCTAGGATGATGTAACTATCTAAAGAGTAAGAGGCACTTGATAAAAAATATACTGATTGATATATAATTACCTTCATACCTATTTTTAGCCTATATAACCTTGATGATTTTAAGTTTGGCTTGGCTTTCACTCTAGTGCATTTAGATCTAGGTCATGGACTATTGCTCTTGGTGAAATGGCAAAACCCTAGATTTTCATCTTTAATGTGACCTTGGGGAAATGGGTTATTGGGAACATAGTGTCATGATGACACATAATGACCCTATTATCAAAGGTTTCTACCTACATAAACAATACCCCAAAAGAGTTCATCATCTCATGTAGTTATCCTTCACATGTTGATTTGTGCATGAATCATGCAATGTGTGTAAATAAAGTACAATAGTGACCTAGCTTGTAACTTGGAAAATATTACCTTATGAATACTTATTTAATACTTCATAACTATAGCTAGGTTTTTCATTTGATTGATATCATTATAAGGTAGAATAATAAATACGTTGGTAAGTTGATTGATTCTTGAGTGATCTTTTGGTCTAATTGATAGGTGAGTAATGAATAAGGGTTGATATTATATTTATACAAATCCTTTAAAGAGATAAATGTAATTAAAGAACTCATGCCAACCATTAAGTATGAAAGTAATGTAGGACATTGGAAATTTACATTAAGTATGAAATTAATGTTTGTGCTACTATATACCCTAGACATTACTGTCCATGGAGTAGAAGAGCAAGTATAGGATCAAAATTTGTAGAGGTGTAAGATAAGTATATTTTTAAGAATTCGGGGCAAGATGATGATGTTATTAAGGATAATAAATAAACCAAGGGGCCTAATATAGAGTATATGTGAGTCTTGTTAAATAAAAGCATGTGTATAAATAGGAGGAAAAACAAATGTCTATGTTTTCCAAGTGTACAAGACTGAGGTGATACATAATCATAAAATATCATCTATAGTTTATAACTAAAATATCAAATTACACTATTATGGGTTGGAGTCAACTATAAATAATCATGGAGGGTGTAGAGACTACTTTGGATAAACCCTAAAGATACAAAAATAAAGATAAAATACAAACAAACATATGAAAGTTAAGATGGCTAAAATGTGTAGGCATGACGTACTTAGAAATTTTATAAGCTAAAGTAATAAAGGCTAAGCTATCTCCAAATGACCAAGCCAAAAATTATATTGAGTCATGTAATTAAAAAACTAAGGCTACTAAATACCAAAATACTCAAACAAATATACTAGGTAAGAAGGGTAAAAAACCAAATAAAATGTAAGGATACAAGAAAATGAAAATCTAACATCAATGTGAAACCATTAACAATACTTACTTAAACAAATATGGGAAATAAACATAAAGTATGACAACATTGATGAGTGATAATTAATAATCCAAACTCGATCATCAATGGAAAAACTATATGAAAGGGAAAATAATATTTGTGGGTGGGAAGGAGTAATCCAAACTTAGTCAACAATGGAAAAAGTATGGAAATATAGAAATGGACGTAGTTGTCCAAAAAAAGGAATGATAATAAAATTATTTTAAATGAAACCAAGGTAAGTCTATAAATATAAATCAATGGTATAAATAAAGACAATCCATAGTCACTCAAGCATAATGTTTTCTTCTAAATATAGATAAAAACAAAATAAAGTAGTGCTATCATATTTTGATCTTGTGAAGAAGAGGGAATATAGAAGGGGTGAAATAGATTTAGAATCAAAATTTCCTATCAATAGGGGAATGAAATGGGTTGTGGGGGAGATGTAAGAAAAATTAAGGTAGATAGATTATTTATTGTAGTCAAGACACTAAAATTAATTTTGTCAAAACAAGAGGACTTTTGACATTAAGGACTTTGAAGAACTTCCCCTTACCAAAAAAATTTTGGGTTATCAAATGAAGTATGAACATCATCCCATGAATGTTCTATGCATTAAAATTAAAATGTACCTACCTTCTCACAATGTGTTCCCATTCCTCATGACCCCTTACAGAGCCTTCAGTCTACTATGAAGATTGGGTACTTCTATGAGAAAGTAGGTAGTATTATAGATAATTTTGAATTATTTTATCACAATTTACTAGCCTACTACACCCTAATGGACCTCAGCTCTATTATGAGGCCAACTATGGAGTTTGAGCTTTTATTGGGGATAAGAAATGTGCCATAAATCATGTCTTTTGGTGTGATGTTAAATTTTTGATTTTATATCATTTTCTTTTATTTAAATGATTTTTATTTTAAAATTTTAATGGATTTTTATATTCCTCATCCATATGGATTTAGATAAACATAAATGGTTTCTAACAATGATTGTTATTTAAAAATTTTAAATTTGGTGGCTAAGAAAGATCACTTAGAGAGGATGGTGTCTAAGAGTCTTGTTTATTCATGTTAAATAAAATTGTTATCTTGACTTTGAACTTGTTTTATCCAAAGTGGAACGAAAAGAAAGGAGGTCAAGGGGAAATTAACATGAAATGATTTAAATTACATCAAATCTCAAAAAATGTTATAAAGTGAAAGGGATATAATTACATGTAGGTAATATTCCTTATCATAATAATGGATGTAAGTGTAGGGAAACATGCTAACATAGTTTTTTGTGAAAATTTTATATACAAAAGAAAAAAAGGATGTTGAGAATATGGAATCACAAACTTATAATCATGTCTAAATATTCTAAAAAGAATACTCGATTTTGGAAAAATATTTGAAAGAATATGTAGATTTTATGAGGAGATCCTAGTCCTATCCATGGTGATACATTGTAACTCATAAAAAAAAAACCAAGTAGGTTTGAAATGTGAAAAAATGTATTTTTGAGGAGCACCGTAATCCTATCCATGGTTTTACACTACAACTCACAAAAGAAATTAAATAATGAAGAATATTTTAAAATAAAAAAAATTACAATCAAAGAGAAAAATTATGAAAAATGGATGTATGAAAGAAAAAGGTATTAATGAGTTAAACTAGGTCCCATCCATGGAATTTCAATTTAATTCATGAATTAAAAGAAACTAGAAACCAAAGGACCAAGGGAGGGGACTAAGGTTTGTGTATAAAATAGACTATTGAAAATGAGATATCATTGGAGAAGTCCTACAAGAAGTGTTAGTAGGAAAATATATAGAATTAAGAAAATAATGGAGATATTTAAGAAAAATATTTATTTAAAAATTATGCATTGGTGGGTTTTATGAAAACATGGCCTTCATTATTTTTTAGATGATAATTACTAGGGCTAAGAATGTTTTTTATTAGGAAATGACCCCAAATTTTTTGGACATATTTTCCTTATTTTTCATGTGTATAATCTAGTTTGAGGACTAAGTCACCAATATTAAATGTGTGGACTTTGAATTTTTTATTAAGTTGTTTACCAATGCAGCCTTGTATTGGTGGTTATGTTGTAAAGGGGTTAAATGGTGTTCGTCAAGAAAATATAAGGATTGAAGATGAGATTACCATAATTATTCATCAATAATTATACCATGAAGAGGTATACATAAATATGGGAGTTTAAATTTTATTTGTAATATTGATTATAATATATATACTAACGATAATAGTTTTGACTTACTGGTAGTATGTATACTAGTATAATAGGCTCAATGTGTGGGATATAGATGAATATGCCAATCAATGTAAGTTTATCGAATGGTCTTTGTTAACTAATTTTACCCCTAAGTCAAATTATGTCACTACATTTTCAAATTTGTTATAAGGTCTCATAGGTTTGAAATGCCCATAATGGTCCTAAGTGGGGTTAAATCATGTTTTGAAGGTCACATAAAATGTTCTAACTTGGTCACATTTGTCTATTTTGTCTCAAGTCCTTTATGGCCATCTTTTGGCCATTTATATGAAATTGTACAATTTTCCATGGAACAAAAAGTGTGTCAAGAAGTTATCTAACATCCCAAATGTCATAAAATGTCAAAGGAACTATTTTTAAAGTGACATGATATAGGTTCAACATACAAAAAAGGATATCATCTAAAAAGGTTGGTTTTAGTTAGTTATATGGATTAGTGATTGACCTGGAACATGTGGACTTGTAGAGCATGTTTATTCTCTTCATGTGGTTTTCAATCTAGTTGGTATTTGTGAAACATGGAGGAATAGGCATAACCATTTCTTTGTATTAGAAGTTGACATCAATGGTCTGTTGAATAATGTTTTCACAATTTCAAAGTTTGTCCTCTTATAAGTGGCTTTAGGTTAAGGTAACACATTTATTTCCAACACCTCAGAGCATGGTTAATTTTACTATCCATTAAATTTTGTATTATATATATATATATCCAAGTCACATCAAAGATAAATAAGTGTAAATAAGCTCACATTCCTAGTAGACAAAGACCTGCAAGACTATGTGGGAGTGCCTAAATAGGGATATTGATGAGTTTGGAACTTTTAAACATTAATCATATCTCAATATATCATAAAAAAACATTATATAACCATTGAGAGATTCAATGTTAGCAAGGAAAGGCTTGAAATGCAGTCAAATTACATACACAATCATACCTCCTTATGACTATCACCTACAGCTAGATGAAAACAAGCTTTCAATAGAGTATCAATGAGAGATATGGACTTCATGAAAAATATTTGATATGTTTGAGATTGGATTGAAGGTTTAGATGCATTGAACATAGTTAAGACTACACTCGAAACCTTTATTGATACTTGTAGAGTTACATAGTTAGAAAAGATTCAAAGTGAGAAGTTTTACCTTAACTTCTTTGGTAGAGGATTCCACCTCAAAAAATATCATTTATTGGTGAAATTAGATGAGGTCTGAGTAATCCCAATGGATCCTTTCTTATTTCCTAAGCTTAGAGATCATGTAGGCATAAAATGTCTAAATTGGTAAATTGATTGTGGCTTGTGACACCCTATCCATAGGACCTTTTACATTCTCTCATGACCATTATAAACATAATTTTACTTATAACTGGTCATAAGTAGACTTTTGAGACCAAATTATAGCTTAGCCAAGCTACATTTTCCATGTTAATTCCATCCCCATAGGTTCTGAGCCTATAGGATAGGAGTAATGGGGTTGGACTATAGCACTGGACCCTAGGGTGTCCCATTTTTGGTGCTCCTATCCAATCACATTTTAATCCCAAATGACCATTTCCTTCTGATTCATATATTTCACTATGTCAACCTAACATAAGTACATTTAACCCATGATAAATAAATATTTATAAAATCCCATTCCAAGTTCATTTAGAAGGGGTTGGTAGATATTACAAAAGAAAGTAAGAATGTAAACAAGACCACTAAGTTAAATTTCTCTATTCTCTACACACAGCCATCCAATATAGTTAACAACATATTCAAACCCTCACACCAATCCCTAACCACTTCAAGTAATCTTAGTTTGGTATTTTTGCATTTGTATAACACTATTTCACAAATCACATCAAGTGGGAGAACTAAATATGGCTTGATCCCTCTTCAAAGTATTAGTATGTAGGTAGCATGCCCACACAAGGGGTGTGGATACACGTTCATTGAATCTTACACATTCTAACCCCCATAATTCTCAAGTTTTATTTAATAAAAATGAAGGTTTAGATTTTGAGATTAAATCATCTCTATAAGGAGATCCATCAACATTCAAGATCTAGAATTTCATAGGTAGGCTCACATAGAGATGATAGGTAAAACCTAGAAAAATTAGATCTCTTTGACTAGTTTAGATAATATCATCAGGACTTGGACAATAACACCAGACCTCAAAGTGTATTATTTTTTGTGCTCCTATCCTTTCACTAAATGAAATCTAGATCCTGGTTAACAACACTATCCCAATCCTACACAACTAGTTTTAGCCTATGTCTTAACCATATCAATCTAGTTTTAAGCTAAGTTGTGTTTTCCTCTTTCATTACTATTTTTAGAATGCTATGAACATCAAATAAATTATACAAATTAGTACTCTTATTATTTCAATATTATTTATGATTTTATTGTTCCAGACCCTTAACTAAATTATGAATAATAGTCTAATATTCCTAAAAAATTTAAATTATTTGGTGAACTTGACTTACTTCATTTGTGCATAAAAATCCTATACACCCTAGGGTAAATTCTTTGCTGATTTTTCCAATAATTTTATAATTTTTCCTACATATTTTAAATCAAAAATTCAAATTTACTTTTCAAATTTACCTTAGTAATTTTAAAATCATTTATTCTAAACCCTAGTTGAATTTACTAGGTCCTTTTGTGTATAAAAACCCTAGAAACTCTAGGGTAAACTCTTTCTTAATTTTTCCAATATTTTTCTAATTTTTTACCTACATATTTAAATCAAAAATTCACATTAAATTTTAAAATTCCTTAGTAATTTTTAAAATATCATTTTTCAAAACCCTAGTTGTACATACTAGGTCCCTTCGTTTACTTGAGGTATCACCTTAAATGTAAAACTAGATTCGACATAAAAACAAAAATGGATCTCACTTATTTACACATATTTCTTGCATTTATTAATAATAATAAGGAGACCATACTTGGTCGTATCATGACATGAATGATGAAGTTTACCATATGTTAGTACATAGCTTCATTATTTGTATTTCATGCTTACTTTTCATAATATGGGATGATATTAAGAACGTTATTGTTAAACATAGTAAGATCCATCTCCTTTATAACAATGTTTAATTGTCTCCAGTAAAAAGTTTCATTACTTACTTTATATTTGTCATATGGAAAAATATTCATGTTTATCTTACTAAACATATTATAAATATCATATCACATATCAAAAAAAAATATGCATTCGTGCACAATTTCATGCTTTCTATCCCTTGCTTTCTATCTCTCATATGGAAAAATTTTCAAGTTTGTCTTGCTAAACATATTAGAAATGTCATATCACATATAAAAATTCTTTATGCATTCATGCACAATTCCATACTCTCTATCTCTTAATTTCTATCTCTCATTTGGAATATTCTTTATAAACATATTGATATATAACTTATAACTAAAATTTCATGCATTTCATTCCACATAATGATTTCTACCTAGATGTATATAACTCATTCCCAAATTTTTAGTATTTCCCTATCCCTACTAGACATAAACAAACACTAGTGGTTATATATATCCCTCCTCACTCCAAATTTGGTACATTTAGCCCTTATCCCACACCTACTATCTACTCTATGCCTATAGTATATCATGTGGTACATGCTATCACCCAAGTTTATGAAGATAGGCAAGTTGATTACACCCATGGATATATAATTATCACTCAAGTTATAACCCCTTATGATATAGTCTCAGTTATCAAGATCTTTCAATGATTATATGTTTATCAATATGTGTTATATGTTGCCCTTTGCAATAATATAATTCCTATTTCTACTAAACCAACTTACATTACATCCATCCTCAACACAATGTAATTGAATGAAGAGCATATTTCCTTTGAGAAAGAGGAAATTCCCTCATGCCACATCATTTAACAACATTTACCTCTATAAATTCAATAAATAATTAATGATTTAGGGGTGAAAATAGAGTTGATAATGGTTTAGGACTCAAAATTTGCAACATTTCTATTCTTAAATGTCTAAATATACAACCTCAAGATCTAGACCATTCTGATATGAACACTAGAGGTTTTGAAAACATTCCATAGAAAGTCATGGGTCAAATAACACTCAATATTAATTTGGAATCTAATATAGTTCCAAATACTTGCCATGTCATGCCAAATGACCTCAATTATAATTTATTACTTGGTCATCCTTCAATTCATGATATGAATATAATCCCTTCTACACTCCATGCTTGTCTAAAATTTAGTCACAAAGGCTACATCTACACATGCCCAATAGACAATAAACATTTTCAATATTTTCAAGTTACTGAATCTCCATAGAATTATATTTTACACTTTAATCATGGTAATATACCTACACAACACGCTACTCATAGGGCACCCTTAGACCATGCAACACATCAAAAGATTCCAAGTTTTATACCAAAACTAATATAAAAGCACCAGTTCACATCTCCTTTTACACTTAAATTTCTTAATAATATGGGATATCATGGCAAAGGATTTGGAAAGCATAAATAAGGATCATCAATCCTATCAAGGCATCAACATAACATGGAAAGCAAGGGTTGGGATATCAGCTTACCCTTCTCAATGATAAACCTTATTCCACCATTTCAAAGCATATAAAGTTTTATCCACCCATTGCACTAGTAGATCACACCATTAATCATACTTTAACATTATCATTGATCTATCCTAATCTCATTGATGATATGATTTCACAAGATATGTTCACATTAGATGAATTATCTAATGATGAATCCCTCTTATAATTTATCAAAGCATATGAGGACATCTTATCTTGCTATCATAAAAATAGATTTCCTCATCACACAAATTCCCATGCATACTTCAAATAAAATATATATTCTACCCAAGACATACCATTTGATATAGATGATACTATTCTTAAAACCCCATACACACTAAATCATTCCACGTTACTTTATGAAGAAACATTTAATTTAAATTTTGGAACTAATAAAGATCCATGTATTGTCTTGTTAGCCATTTCCCTACAAAAAAATAGGATATAGATATTCATTAAAATTTAATAAATTTTATAGCTCTTTTCTTGGTCTTACTCAGATATGCTAGGAATCGATACATCTATAGTAGTTCATTAGAATCCCTTATACCCAGATGCTAAACTAGTTAAACAAAAAATTCCCAAAATGCATCCTAAGGTGGCTCTCTTAGTCAAAGACAAGATCTAATTCCTCTTAGATGTTGGATTCATTTGACCAATAACATACCCTAAATTAGTTCTCTAATATAGTCCCTATTGTAAAATTTAATGAACAAATTCAATGTTGTTTTGATTCTCAAGATTTAAATAAAGCATGACCAAAAGATGGTTTTGCTTTACCTAACATTAACATGATCATAGATTCCATAGTTGGGTATGAAATTTTATCATTTATGGATGGCTTTGTAGGATACAACTAAGTCAAAATTGCCAAATAAGACTAAGAAAAAACATGTTTTACAACACCTTGGGGTATATTTTGCTACATTATCATGCCTTTTGGGTAAAAAAATGTTAGAGCCACATATCAACATACTATGATGCATATTTTTCATGACTTGATTCACCATACTATTAAGTATTATGTCAATGATATATCAACTAAATCCAAATAATTACAACATCATGTTATTATTTTATGAAAGATATTTCAAATAATTAGATAATATAATGTCTAATTAAACCCAAAGAAATGTGTGTTTGGAGTTACATCAAGAAAAATCTTAGGTTTCATTATTTATCAACATGGCATAGAGGTTGACCCTAAGAAAGTCAAAGCAATTATCAAAATTCCACTTCCCATGAACTTAAAACAAATTCAATCCTTAAAAGGAAAGATCTAAAGAATCCAACATTTTGTAGCTCAACTTGCTAATAAAACTCAGTCATTCATTTAATTATTAAAGAAAGATACAATGTTTGTCTGGGACCGAGCCTGTCAATAAAATTTTGATACAATCAAGTAATATCTTCTTTATCTACCTATTTTAGTATCACTTATACCTAACATGCCTTTCCTACTATATATATATATATATATATATATATATATAAATAATAGATCATGTATTAGGATCACTCTTAGCATAACATGATGATTAACATACTGAGTGATAAGTTTATTACATCAATCATACATTGGTCGATTATGAAAAAAATTATTTCATAATAAAAATACTATGTCTAGCATTAGTTTTTACCACACAAAAAATTTGACATTACATTGTCAATAATGAGACAAAGGTTATCACAAAATAAGATCTCTTGAAGTTTCTAATGGTAAAACTACATCTCTCTAGTTGTAAAATTGGTCATATTATTAATAGAGTTTGACTTAAAGATAGTTCTCCATAAATCAATAAAGGGCCAAATCATTGCAGACCATTTGGTATCCACACCACTCCTAGACTCCAATAATATTAGTGGCATATTTATAAATGATTTTAATACCTATTATACTCATTCTAACACTTGGGCCATGTTCTTTGATGGTTCTCCATGTGTATTTGGTGTAGGGGTAGGTATTGTCTTTGTCGACCAATTTGGTCACACAAAACCTATTGCATATCAACTAAGCTTTGTCTATACCAAAAACACTATATAATATGAAGCACTTATCTTAGGTCTATTTTCCACCCAATATTTCAAAATTAGATCTATTCAAGTCTTTGATAAATCCCAACTTGTGGTTAATCAAGATAATGATGTCTATCAAACAAAAGAATAACAGATTATCCCATACCAAAACATGGTACAATGTTTATCATCTCAGTTTAGCTACTTTTATATAGAAAGTATACCTAAAAAAGATAACTAACATGTATATGTAATGGCAAGTGCCACATCTTTAATTCCTATCGACATCAATGATGGTCATATTATTTCCAAAATTAAATGAGTAAAATCACCATCAATTTATAGCACAAATTTGATTTCACTTTCCATCTTAGCCACTACACATAATTCTGTAACTCTAGATTGGTTCTCTAATATTTATAACTTTCTAAACAAATCCATTATACTCAACACTTTTTTATAAAATGATAAACTCAATTTACAAAAAAAAGTAATCTATTATGTAATCATTGGTAGAGACCTTTTTAAATGATCCTTCGATGGACAATTACTTCAATTCTTGACTTCAACAAAAGCCAAAATTACTCTTACATGGATACATGATAGTGAGTGTGGTGGTCACTTTCATGGAAATGCCATATCACACAAATTACTTTGACAAGGATACTACTAGCCCACCATAGAAGATGAATGTTCACAATACACAAAACTATGTGATAAATTTCAATGAAATATTAACCTACAACATGCACCATCACAATAGTTGTAACCTATTGTCTCTCCATGGCCATTTATGTTATGGGGATTTGATCTTATTATAAAAATTAACCCTAAATCCATTAAGGGGCATCCGTTCATCATCATAGCTATATAATACTTTACCATGTGGGTGGAAACCATTCCACTTCAATCTACCATAGGGGAGGACATTTTTAGCTTCCTCATGACTCACATTATTTTACGCTTCATCATACCAATAAATATCATTTCTAATAATGGAACATCATTTAATAATAAGATTGTCAAGAAATTTTTCAAAAAATATAAGATTAAACACACATTCTCCACTCCATACCACCCATGAGGAAATTTTTAAGTAGAGGCCACCAATAAAACCATCAATAGCATTTTGAGAAAAATAGTGACCAAATTTAGATATGATTGGCATAATAAACTAATCTTTGTATTATGGGCCTATCACACAAGTATTCATAAACCCATAGGAGACACTCCTTATTCACTCATTTATGGCACAAAATTATATTCCCCATTAAAACTATAAATCACATCTCTTTGTGTCTCCCTTAAAGGTATTCTCACTGATGACCAGTATTGTGAAAAGCATCTACACCAATTTGAGTAGTTAGAACATACATGCATTCAATCAATAGAAAATATTAAAATATACTAGCAATGTATACAATGATCCTATAATAAATTATTTCACACAAGAGAATTCAAATTTAAAGACCTCATTCTAAAATAAAATCTTCACAATGTCAATGCCAAAGAATAAATCCAAGGAAAATTCAAATCAAATTGACTAGGTCCATACATTATTAACAAAAATATTCACCCTAAAGTTTATCATCTACCCTAACTTGAAGGAAAGAAACTCAAAAATACAATGAATATTATGCATCTACATAAATTCCATGTCTAGTATTTCATTTCACACATTTTATTATACATAATTTTTCAAAATTACTTGTATATAACCTACTTTATATTACTTGTACATAGTTTCTTTTTCCTTACTTTTACATAGTATCCTAATACTTTAGTATACATATAAAATATTTCAAAATATAAAAGCATTCAAATATATCAAAAATTCAAATAACTTGAAATACCCAAAACATTTCAATTATATGTATTATCCATGCTTTACATTTCTACTACCATGCTAGACTTAAATTTTCTATTCAATGTTATTATTTGTCCATTTACTTACATTTCCATGCTTCACTTGATCTTCTTTGATTGTGTGCAGTGACATTTAGATCCTTGATTTCTTCACTCTACCCATTGAGGGGGCACCCTACTTCTAAATTTGAGATATACATTGATATATCTACCCATTGGGGGCATCTTCTACATGACTACACCATCCAAGTTATGTCATTCCTACACCACACACTGTAGTTGTCATGTTGATGTACATTAGTTACTATATTACATAGATTACTCTATCAACACTCATTAGTATATAACAATTGTCTTTTTCTTAGCATATACCTAGTCTTGTACTACATGTCTTACATAATTTGACTTCTTGCTTTGATTAGTTAGATGTGATTGTATTTATAGTTTATTACATGCCTTCCTTTATTAATTTGAATAGATATATGTGATTTCATTTCTTAGTTCCTATTTTGTATCTTGTGTGTACCTTAGGACATTTGCCATTTTTGCTTGTACTCTTCTATGTGATTGTGGCCCTCATGTCAGCCCTACTTATTTTCAATTATATGTGCATGTGGGAATTTAAACATGCTTGGTATGCTTGGTTTCCAAATTCAGTGGCATGTTCCCATGTCCCTTGTTTACTTGGTCCCTTGGCCACTATTATATGTTTCTTACTTCTTATCTTGTGTGCTTATTTCTTATTTTCTTTTTACTATTTGCAATTCCATGATCCACATCATGCATTATCTTGCTTGCTTGGATACCATGATGGACATCATACTCCATCCCTCCTTGAAAACTAACAACTATCTAGGCTTCCATTTTTAATTTAGCACATTGTACATGATATTATATTGTGATATCTATCTAGGCATACCCCTATTGATCTAATAATCTCCAATACAAACTATGTTATATCTTGAGACATCATTTCAATTATCATTGTTATATCATGTTTTTCATAGCATAACACACTTACAAGTATCTTTCTTCAAAGGGTAGTCATTATAGGGTCTTCGTTCCTACCCTCATAAGAGGGGGAAATAAATAAGGGTTTTGTCATAGAGATCAGAGTCTTACAAATCAAAAAATTAGTTTTAAAAACATAGAACAATAATCATATGTCTAACTAGGTAACACAAACTAAAAAAATAGTGACAATTATAAAATAGTCATCAAATTTAGCAAAGGATAATAGTTACAAAAATGGACAATAGTGTTAGATAGTAGGGTGTCCTATTTTTGGTGCTCCTATCCAAATAATAAAAAACATAGATTTTCTATAAATAGGTAGAAAGGTTAGCTTAGCTATATTTTTGTCACATATAGATTACTTTAGATTTAATAGTTTTAGTAGTTTTATTAGAGAATATAGATATATGGGGAATCATTAATGACATGATAGATCTCACTTCTAATTTTAGATTGGGTAGTTGGTATAACTTCCATATCAAAATCAATGTTTTAAACACCAATGATTAGGGGTAATGTGTGCTGCACATTGGTCTTCTTTTATTTGAGTTTAATATATTACCTTAGCATTCTTAGTAGTTGTGTGACTTATTCCATCTATAAGTGGTTTTCATAATTTTAGAGTGGCTTTCGTATATGCCTAACCTCTACATTCCTGAGTGGCTTCCACATAAGCCTCATTTCTAGTTTTGAGGTGGATTTTATATAAGTCTAAATCTCTTCCTTCCAAAATGGTCAAGATGAATTCATGGGCTTCAGGAGCCATCTCATATGAGACACATTCATATTGATATCTGTTCATAGCTTTACTTAGTGGGCAATGATGGAGCCAAAGGACTATCTCACCTTTGTATTGTTGATCCACCTACTCAAAACGATTGGACACACAGTCCAAAAATTGATTAACACATACATGATCACATAGCTTCACTTAGTGGGTGATGATAGAGCTAAAGGGATAGAATTTGCATTCTTGTATCACTGTTGGGGAATTGAGCACTTAACTCTATTCATGATATTACATTTGGTATAACACTTACCCAGCATACCCAAAATCACTCAACAACATAATAGGTTTTGTATTGGTCCATGTACTCGATGAGGTATATTCATTCCTTTCTCTTCCTCTCTCTTACCTAGCTTTTGTATGTTCTTATTTTAGATATAGTGTATCTAGTAAGAACTTATCTACTCTTTATTTTTTCCTATAGATTTACATTTCATAATGTGCTCTCTCTATACACACTCAAAATCACATAGATTCATTAACTTCACCCTTGAAATTAATTTTAAGTATACTTTATACTTTTCCTTTATCTTAGTATTTGGCCTTGCTACATCACTAAAATAAAGGCGGGGGTAAATGTAGTCATAAAAAAGTTACAAATTTGTAACTTTAGTGTGGCTTGTTACAACCAATATAAAGAACCTTATTAAATACTCTCATGATCCTTCTAAACACTTGTTTGATTATAATTGGTCATCCATAGACTATTAAAACTTGACTCTAACCTAGTCAGGCTACATTTCCCATGTTAATTCCATCCCTTAGGTCTCAAGCTTGTAAGACAAGAGTGTTGGGGTTGGACTATAGCTCTAAACCCTAGGGTGTCTCATTTTTTGTGCTCCTATCCAATCACATTTTGAGCCTAAATGAGCATTTCCTTCTTATTCTTATTCTTCATTATGTTAGCCTAGTGTGAATACATTTAACCCATCACCACCAGATCTCTATAAAATCCTATTCAAAGTTCATTTATAAATGGCTTAAATAATTTAAAAAATAAGCAAGAATACAAGTAAGACCACTAAGGAAAATTTCCCTATTCTTTACATATAACCATTTAATATAGCTACTAGCATATTCAAACCCTCACACTAGTCCCTAGCCACCTAAGCACTCTTAGCTTGGCATTTTTGCATCTGCATAACACTATTGCGCAAAGCACAACAAGTGGGAGAATTACATATAGATTAATCCCTTTTCAAAGTATTGGTATGTAGGTAGCATACCCACACAAGGGGCATAGATACCTATTCAATGCATCTTACACACATTAACCCTCACTTATTTCTCATGTTTTATTCAATCATAATGAAGGTCTAGAGTTCAAGATTAAATTAGCTCTACAAGGAGTTTTATTGACATTCAAGATCCAAAATTTCATAGGTACACTCACACAAGGAAAACAAGAAAACTCAAAAAACTTAGATCTTTGTGACTAGTTTAGACAATAGTCAAAGGACCTAGACTATAGCACCAAACCCTATAATTTCATGTTTTTGGTGCTCTTGTCTTTTCACTAAATGAAAGCCAAATCCTATTTCATGACACTATCCTCGTCTTGCATAGCTAGTTTCAGCCTCTATCTCAGTCATCTTAGTCCCAATTTAAGATAAATTACATTTCTCCTCTTTCATTAATATTTTTAGAAAGCTATGAAAGTCAAATAAATTATAAGAATCATTACTCTTATATTGCAATATTATTTATTGATTTATTTGTCTAGACCCTTAAGTAAATTAGGAATAATAATCTAATATTCCAAAAAATATTAAATCAAATCACATATTGAGATGTAGAGTAATTTTTCAAGTTAAGATAAGATGATGGTGAATATGGTTTTAACTTAGTGAAGTTTCCATTGAAAACATTTAAAAACTATGGTGCCTTTGAGACCAAATGAACTTTAAAACTTGTAAACCTACAATAAATTAATGATAGAGGGATGGTAGCATGATATTAAGGTATAATTGAGATATTAAAGTGTAAATATGATCATATTTGATCTCAAGAGGAAATAGAGTTATTAAACATAGTGCTCAATCACTTATCATCACCTACAAGTATCCCTTGATCCATCTAATTGCTACCTACAGTTAGACTCATATTGTAGACTAGTCTTATGCTAATGAAGGATTTATTTTGGATGTTGAAAATAGGTATAATATTGAATGAATACATGTAAATAAATTTCATTATAAAGATACCACATTTCCATGAGTTTTTTGGAAGCAATAAATAGATAAGGTTGAATGTCTAACCTTTATGAATCACCACTAAGAATTAGAATGCCCTAAAACTCTACTAAAACCCTATAATAGACCTAATGAATAAAATATGAATTCAAATTAAACCATGTGGGGTAAATTTTACTTATAATTTTTCTTGACCTCTTTGGTACTCTTTTAGGTTCCTCAACATCTAGTCATTCCATACCATCACTTATATAGACAAACCAAAATCTAGGTTTTCTATAAGATTTGAGTAAAATTAAAAGTACATAAGGGAATTTGTGAATGAAATTAATTGTAAGAGGTGTGTAGGGAATTTTTATAACTCCACATACTAATATTTTAACTTAGTGATGCATGATAATACCTTTGTTAGACCATTCATTGCAAGTAGTCTTGAACAAGTCAGTGAGGAAGTGAAGTGACTGCCTAAGTGTGATATGAGAAGTATGGTTTGAGTTTGTCATTGAGTTATATGATATAAAAAAGGAAAAATAAGGTATAAATTATTTTTATAAAACCTTTTAAATGAACTTTATTGAACATCTGTAGGTCACCTAAGTGATAATTATGAATATCTAGGCCTCGAGGGCTAGTGAGCAATTGCAAAGAAGTGAACAATAGGTGTAACAAATAAATATATAAATTGAAGGGGTATGATGAATTGAACTAATAATGTTTTCACATCCTTAGGTTATATTATATGTGTCAAGGGCTCCTATGCTAGTTTTAAAAAGTGAAGTGGACTCTTCACTGAGAAGGGTAATTTCAAAGAAAGACAATGAAGACCTTTATGCCAACCTCAAAAAGATGTTATTTTTAATATTGAAACATGTCTAAGAGGAATTCATGACCCATTTTCCACTTAGTTATCTTGCATTTTAATTTGTTTTCACATCTTAACACTTGGCCTTGTGACTCTTGAACTTCTCTTCTTCTCTCTCCTCTCTTATGCTATATATGTGTGGGTTATTTTGGCTTTTGTATCTAGTACACACCTAATATGGATAATCCATACTATTTTTACATCTTGTTTTGCCTTTGAATAAAGTTATTAATTTCATTTAATCTATGAAATTATTGCCTAGTCTTTCAATTAGTGTATTTAGATAACAAGTGATGAAGATTATTTCTCCTTGTTTCCATTATGCTCTTGTATGCATTGTGTGAGTAACATCTCTTCTAATAGGTTTCATGAAGTGTAATATTTTTAAAGGTGTATTCAAAGTGTGAGAGATATTATTAGTGTCTAATATCAGACCTCTTTTGAATCCACATTTGGATACACAAACCAATCTAATTCTATGTAGTAACACTTATTCTAGAAGAACATTGAATTGAGGTCAATATTAACAATATTGTTTCTTAGTGAAAATTCAAGTATGTTTATGGAAGTATATTTGTTGTATCACCTCCATTAATATTAGTTAATTTCAATTTATGTCTTCCCTTTTCACCCCAAATAGTGATTATCCTAGTGTAGTGTGTGATCCTAAAAGATAAAACAAGGGAGCCAGCCCATAATCTAGAGGTTTACCTCTGCTATAAGCAACCCATATCCATAGAAGTGATCCCATGTTAGCCAATTTTGGGGAGGTATGAAATACCTTCTTAAATGGAGAAAATTTTGGTCATAATAGTTTTCGAATGCCTGATGGGACCAAGGTCCAAAATAGTGGAAGGTTTTTTCATGTGTTTTTCCTACTATTAACTTTTGGAAGCATTCAAGAAAACACCAATGGTGACTCTAAATGCAATCAATCAGTTATAAGTATCCCAAGTGATTATTGTAAAATATTTTGATAAAGTATTATGTTTCATTTAACTAATGAATTTGATATGACTATATATGTTGATAATTCCTATAATAAACCTCCCTATCAACCTTGTCATGACCCATTCCATGTTCCTCAATAGCCATATCGAGGTTTTTATTAGTCCTATGAGACATGGTATTGCTATGGTCAACCCACTCCTTATCCATATGATCATGAAGTTTTTTAGTAGCCTTATGATTAAGCTTATGAAGAAGTCTACCAAGAATATAAGCTTAAGACTCTTAAAGAAGAATTCCAAAATCTTAAGATGTAGCTTATTGGAGGTATTTTTCCCCAATAACCCTATCCATCCTATCAAGATCCTAGACAACACTTTCAAGGTGAATACCAAAACCCCTACTCCTCTCCTCCTCCTTAAATTCCACCTCAAGATAAATCCTTGTTGTTACTCATGCTATATTTGTTATAATTAGAAAGGGTGATGAAGAAATGGGATAATGAAATTTATGTGATCCCTATTCATCTTATAGAGAAGATGATAAAATTGGTTAATTTCCTTTCAAATAAGTGTATATTGGTTGAAGATTAAACTAATTATGTCATCAATGAATATTTACATGAAATGAGATGCTATATAAAATGGTGGCTAGATAGGTTAGAAGGTTGGGTAAACTAAAAAGTTGAGAATAAACTTGTAGCTATTGAAGGGCCTAAAGAAGATAATGAAGAAGGTGAAAATCCATTTGAAGAACAAGTATCTCCCTCCCATCCTCAAGAGTATTCTTATGTCCCACATCAATTTTATCATTCCCCTTATCTTCATGAAATCATTCACCATCCTCTAGAGGAGCCACCAAAAGAGTCTAAAAGCCCCAAAGTTTCAACTTGGAACCAAGTAGTGAATTCTTATAGACTAAAAGAAGAAGATATTAAAGACCAAAAATTTGATATTAATGGAAAAAAACCTTGTGTGTGTTCAAGCCCCATTACTTTTCCCTCAATAAATTATATCTTGTCCATCTTGGAAGTCTATCCAGTAATATTTTCAATGTGAAAAGGAAGCCTTATTTGAGAAGGTCCATGATCAACTTACAATTGATAATGAACTTCAAGATGACAATGATAAGGATGAGGTGGTTGATGAAGAAAATGAAATATCTATAGTTTAACAGGACCTTATCTTTCTCCAATAATTCATTCAAGTGTCTCCTTCCATCCCCAGGCCCATTCATGAGCCATCCATCACACCTCCTACTCCCTCTCTAACCCATAAACTTATTCACCACCTTCCCACCTCATCCCTTCTTGAAGAATAACCCATACTATGGGAGGCAAGTAAAGAAGAACAAGATCAATTTGAAAATGATTAATATGATGACACAAGTGTCTATGAATAAGAATTCACTATAGGGAATCCCTTTGGTGATATTAATTAGAAGTTAGCCTTGTTGAGTGAATAAAGAGAAGAGCTAAATTATGTTGTAGCTATTCACAAGGAGCTTGATCAAGGCATGAGAGATGAAGTAATTGAGAAGGAAATCATGTTAGATGAGTATGTTGAGACTCATGAGTAGGTTTTAAAATATTTGGGATATATGTGCAAGACCTATTCATACATGTTAAATGAATATGAAGGTCTTGAGAACCTAGTTTTTCAAGGAGAGCATAATGAGATTGTTGAGGAGGAATGTAAGGTTCCCATTAAATACAAATGTCTTGAAGAACATCACCAATATTTTCAAATACTTGATGGGGAAATATCTGATGACTATGACATTCATGAGCATGGTCAAGAGGATAAGTTTGAAGAGGTTGTGGTTCTAAAGGAGAAAGAAAGCAAAGATGATTGACATCAACATATTGAACTTTTACAAGAACTTGAAGACCTTTGTGATGTTGAAAGTTAGGATCTCAAGGAGATAGAACAAGATATCCTCATGGAGGATAATTATGAAGATTGGATGGACTACATAAATCTCTTTGAAGAGCTCAAGGAGATTTCAACTGGTAAGAAATCTAATCTCATTAAGAGTACCATGGAAGATAAATAAACATGAATTTTTGAAGCATCATTAGAAGTTACAGCTAAGGAGTCTCATGAGAAGATTGATATTGTTGAAGTATAAGAAGATTTCACCTTCATAGTTAACATGTGTATACACATAATATTTTCAAACTTTTATCAAATATTGTTACTTTCTATCTTACAATAACCCATTGATTTTAAATCTCTCTGAGTACATGCCTTAAGGGGTACACTGGGAATGGGGTGGGTAGACCATTAGTGCTTCATAGGATTGTTTTCCCTTTTTACACTTGATATCTACACACTTATCTCATAAAAACAATTTCCCTAAGCTTGGCCTTCACTTTTGGATACTCGTTCTTTTTTTTTACCACCTTCAGTGCCCCTTTTCCTAACGTAAATCTTTTTTCAATAGTTTACATGACTATGTCATTTTTGTCAAACTTGTACTCTTATTGGTAAAACTTATTTAGGATCTAAGTTGGCTCTTGTATGACCTAGTTCATGACCTAGTGAGTTTTTGTTAATAATGATACTAGGTCAACTGGGTCAACCCCTATTAGCCAAAACTTTCAGAAGGGTTTAACGTTAAATATACCTATATAAACACAATAATTTTTCCATTAGTTAAATAAGATAAGAATAAGTAAGATATATTTCACATATGATTATCCACCATTATACTTAAGGATAAAACTTAGGGTTCATACTTTCTTTGGAGATATGGATTCTATCTTGTGAAGGAGTCTTTTGGATGCATTGATAGGTTATGTATCCTAGAGCTGATTTATCCTTGTCATCCTTACATATCATAACCTCTTATGAAGCACCTTGGCCAAGGGAGAGATTGAGGCTCAATGGGTTCATCTTCGAAGGTAAGTAGAACTAAATTTATTACTCCTTTGTAAGAGTAGATAGATATACATTTTCACTCCTCTTCCATGCATTAGGATTATGTATATATTGGTGTGATTATATGTCTTTATAACTATTAAATGATATTATTGATTACCCCCACTTTGTGACATGAGCTTTGGTAAGCACTAAATTAATTTTTTTTTCTTTACTTATTATTAGTATAGTGAATATGAAAACATAGAACTTAGTTAGGGTTATTAAGTAGTTTTACTTAATTGGAGACTTTGGAACCCTCCCAGAGATCCCATAATTAGGTCTAAAAAATACATATTGGTCATGTTGTAAATTATCTAATGTATCCCCAATCAAAAGAGTAATTAATATCTATCTTCTCTGAACTAGGATTGATTTTTAGATCTGATGCATTTCTAATTACATACATTCTATTGAACCCTACATGAATCTAATCCTTGCAAGTTTTATTTCATGCTTTCATTTTTATCACTTTATTATTTTTTATATTTGTGCTACTAGGTCAACTAGGTCAATATAGTTTATAACTTCTATGTGTAGGTTTAACACATAGTTACATCAAAATGACTCTCTTCTTTTTATGTAGGTGTTCATCATATACAGGTTACTAGATTGAATAGGTCAACATAGTACTCTTGTTCATTTCTAGATAGTAGATTATGTCAAATAGGTTGAATTAGTCTCTTATTTAATTCCAAAATAATAAAGTCATGCAGGTTGACTTAGTATTTTAAATAGATCCTAGATAATAAACCATGTCGACTAGGTTGACTCACTCATCTTAAATAGGCTTCAACAAATAGGGAATTACAAAACTAGGTCAACCCAATTGACATAGTTCATAGAGCTTATAATTAACATTCAAGGTACTTAAAAAAATTCATAGTCCTCAGTATCTTCCAATGCACCAAGGTTCCTTTATTTTTATCTCTTTTAATTTAGTTATTCATTATAATTATATTTTGCAAAAAAATGTAGTCTTTAAAACTACGATCCTAGAATAAACTAGGTTGACCTGGTTGACCTACTTCTATAGTCTAACTTCTATCTAAAAGATTAGGTTGACTTAATTTACATAGTTATTATGTAATATTCCTTATACAATATATTAGTGACCCTATCAACTCTATTCTATAATGTTTTCATATAGTGTTGTCAGAACTAACTCTGTACTATGCTTAAATTTAGGAATTAACAACTATATGTTAGTAGTTAATTCACACTTTCATTTTTAGTATTTTGCATGTTTAGAGTATCTCACATATTCTAATTAGGTGGTTTTTCCATATGCCATTTAGTTTCACTATTTTACTATTTATTTCACACACTACCAAATCACATAATACTCAAAATGCATATAAACATTTGTGTACCCAAGGCTTGCCTACTTGGATTTCATCACTAAGGGGGAAGCTGACATTGTTTTATGGACAACTATAAACATGTGTTTAATAGTATATATTGGTAAAGCAGCCAACACATTTATAATTTTGGGATTGTGAATTGGGGTGGAGGGGGGGAGGGGGGGTGCGTGTAGGCCCTAATACCAAGCCATTACCATTGCCAACATAGATCCCTTTCAGCCTAAACATCCTAAAACCATCCATAGATTGTTTTCTAGTTCCTTAATTTTATACAACTTACCTATCACACTTAAAATAACACTTTATAATAAATATAACAACATTTAGGATAGCCATGTAGTTAGCATTTACTTTTTAGTTGACTACTTGTTATTTGTTCATTGTATGTTGTATTGTAAAAAAATACATTAGCTAGCATTGGTGTATGTTTTTGTGTTGTATACCCCAATTAGATCATTTTCATTGATCCAATTGTTTGTGTTATTAATTTCACTTATTTGTGTATGTACATTGAAAATTTTTTCCCTATTTTCAATACAATATCATTATACATGACACAATCTCTTACAAACTATCTATTTTATTGATTGCAATACTACATCAACTTGGTCAACACAATACTTCTTTTTGCTAGTTTAGATATGGTAATAAGTTGATTTAGTCAACTTTGTATCCTTATTAGGATCTTCTCTATCTTATTTTATAATACTAAGTTGACCTGGTTGATTCTGTATCCTTCTTGGCTCAAATTTCATGCCTTATTTTCTTTACTAGGTTGACTTGGTTGACTCTATACTCTTATATGTCCCTTCTTATCTCTTTACTTTTGCATCAAATTTGCCTCACCTAATCTCTCTCATTCATCATAAACTTTTTATTTGAATATGACACTAAGTTAAATTCAAGATATTTCATGAGCATTACCAACCCTAATATGTCCTCCAAGAAGTAGCTTGTGGCTCTTATCCTAGATGAAATTAATGTACATATAAGCACTCAAACTACAAACTATGGGACCCCTCCTCATTACTCTTCACTTTTAAATCCTCTCTTATCATTTGAAGATAAACTTAAATTAGAGTAGATAACCATAAATGCTCTTCTAAATTAATGAGTTTCCTCAACATCAAGGAAAGGATCCTTTCACTATCTACCATATCATGATAAGTGGTCAAGTCAAGGAACACCATTCACCTTCTCCCACATTATCACATGAATTTGGGGATACTAGCTTCTATTATTCTCAACCTCTTCCCTTTATTTTTACCCCTTATCATACCATGAATTCTTATTTTATTTCCTCCACCTTCATGCCTATTATCTCTACTAACAGGTAGGTTCTACATCTAGTAGGCCTCTTCCAAGACCCACTCTTCTCAATTATTACATGAGTGTATCATTTGATACCCATGGTAATCATGCCTCATGTATTATTTCTTCTCATCCCTCTCCTAGTCCATCTTTTTCCTAAAAGTAAATTATTCCACTAGTGCCTCATTTACTAATAATTTTTCTCAAGCTCCTACTAACACCCATAGTGGTACTAAAGAAACTACTACCAATTATAATACTTCACACAATGCCAATAATGCAAATCAAACCCATCAAATCCTATTACAAACACTTAATCAAATGAATGCTTTTCAAGCTAACTGTTGACCAAATTTTGCCCAACAAGCAAAATTTTTGGTCCCCTTCTGCCCCTTGCTAGTCTAGGCCATTTCTTTGATTTTATACAGGTCCTGTAAAATCTACAAACTTTGCAGGGGATATTTTCTAAGGATTCAGTAGTTCCCTATAGACTTCATGTTTCTATAGACTCAACTAGTTAGTCTTTTGGTGTAAGGAGCATCAATTCAGAGAATGCTGGGGTTTTCAAGACTTTTTAGGCTCTTGTCTGATGAATTCAATCTTGGTTTAAGCCTCATTTCAGTCTTCAAGACCATCACTCCCAGTTCAATCCTTGATTTAGTCAGCACTTGGTTCATCCATCTTTAAGTTCAAACATCTTGATTCAACAGCATTGAACCATTAAATCATTGAAACAATTTTAGTTCAATGGTTTGGTTCAACGAGCTTAGTTCAAAGCGAGTGGTTTAATATTCAACACTTGGTTCATCAGCATGTAATGGTTGAACCATTGAACCGTTGAGCCAATTTTGGTTTAATGGCTTGATTCAACACTTGGTTCATCAGCCTAGTTTAATTAGTCAACTTAGTTCAAGTTCATCGGTGCGTAATGGTTGAACCACTTGAACCATTGATCCATTTTTTGTTCAACGACTTGGTTAAAGGGTATGCTAGTTGGTCAAGGGGCAATCCAAGTTCAATGCCCTTATAGAAGGCAGGCACTTCAAAGGAAAAGGACCAGGTAGATTCAAATTTATTTAAGTCTAAATTCGTTTAAGTCTTGAATCCATTCAAACATTTTACCTTAAGGAATTCCTTTAGATAAAAAGTTTGAAGGAATTTGGGTGTAGCTCAATTCAAAAGGCTTGGGCTAGGAAGAATTTTTTTGGATTTTTTTCTGTAGGAAATGTCCCCGAACATAAAGCTTATGGAAGCCCGAGAACCTCCAAAGGAACAAAAGACCCACCGAAGGACCCTGAAGGGTAGGTGTCCTTGCGGGGGACTCTCAGCCCAAATACAAAGGGTACTTTCAAAGGATAGAGGGTCACTTTCGCTTCAGGAAGGTGCTAAAGAGATATAAAGGCAAAGAGTGCCCGCAGAGAAGGCCAAGGAAGAAAATGTCATGGAAAAGCCAATGAAGGACCTGATGACATTTTGATAGGGATGAGGACACCCTGAAGGCTATCAAAGTTAAGAAAGTGAATTAGCCATTGGTTTTCAAAGTGATGACAGCCACAAGAACATCAAAATTAACAAAATGAAATAGCCATTTTCTTTCAAAATGAAAGAGTGCTAAACATGGAGGGCCCAAGCAATGCAGTGACCCATCAAAAGTTTGCCCCTGAGGGCTGAAGGAGATAGAAGAGACAAGATAAGGGAAAAGACAAAGTGACAAGCAAGGATCAGGTAGATAGTCCAAGTGGCAAAAAGTAAGCACCGATTCAAGAAGTAACTCTAGCAGGTGAAATAATAGCTACAAATTGACCACTAGAGGACGTGAGCAGCCAATCGTGCACCCTTTTTTCTCCATTTCATATTTATGAGTAGAAAAGCTACTTAGGTGCCTTCAATAAGTAGCCTTGGTTAATGAGGAAATGGTGTGGCCATGTCAAAAGAGGCATGAAGTCAAAGCCAGGGTTGACACAACATTTACTTCTTCAGAGAGCCTTCTCTTCCCAATGAGCAGATGCAAATGGGCCACTTGTAGAAAGGGGCACAAAATGGGCCTCTTTTATTCTCTTATATATTGAATACTTGTCATTTTAAGAAAGGATATTCCACATTTGTGAGGTGTAGCACTGTCAAAATTTCACTTGAATCAATAAAACACATTTTTTACCTCTATCTTGGATAGACATTTCTGAGTGTCTTGAGTGTTAGTTTGTGTTTAGTCATTATTTCTTGATGCTTTCATAGGTTCAACACTGACATACCTATTGTATATAAGGTGCCATTCCTATAACTGGTAAGGAGAGTTATACTTAGAAGTAAAGAATAAAATAAATTACTTCCAGTGTGCATCTCACATCACCTAGGTCAATCTCTATTTCTATATTTTCCATTAAAGTGTCAATACCAAGTTCTTGCAACCTCGCCCTTCTGCCAAGAGTGAAGTGTATGTATGCATTTGTCTAATTTTAGTGTGAGGGTGAGAAGGTCATTTCATTTTGGTGCATCACCTCCTTAGAGTAGTTTGTTTTCCTGCAATCTTCCTCCCTTTTCATCCCCCCTACTATATACCTCTATATATATATATATATATATATATATATACATGTGTTAGCACTTATTGGAATGGACATGATGAATCAAAGGGAGCTAGCCCTTATTTAGAGACTCTCCCCTCTAGATTTGCTAATCCCACAAGTGAGAGGGGACTTTCCATATTTGCGAGGAGAAGGTAGGAGCTCGACCTCTTGCCAAGGGTGCAATCTTTGACGTCAACAAGTTTTGCATGCCTAGTGGGACACAGTTTTATAACTCAATAAGATTTTAGGATTGATGCTAGTCCTAATATAACAAGTCAAGATTTCTAGCATCTGGTGACTCCACTAGTAAGAGCTTTAGTTTTGAAATCAAGACTAGTTTTCTTAAATTTCTATGCCTAAATTCACCACAAGTTCTGCTTCTAAAGGGGTTCCCTTCAATTTTGTTGAGTTGCCTTTAAACTCTACAAAGAGATTAAGGTTTGAGAAGACCCATCCTTATTCAACAAGCCACCCTCCTAGACCTATTGTAAGGGATGCATATGTTGTAGAGCCATAATAATAGCCCATCCCAGTTATGGCATTGCCTTTTGCGGCCTTTTATGGTTTGTTCCCCTTCAATCTCCCACATTATGATCCAATTTCAAGAACAACCCTCAAAAATGTGCCTTTTTTTGATGGAGAGGGACCCATTACAGTCATCGAGCACATTAGGAAAATTGCTGACCTCTGTAATATTCACAATGTCATAGAGGAAAATATCACCATCAGATTGTTGGCATTGTCTCTCAAAGGCAAGGCTCTTGACTGGTACGGGACCTTGCCTATAAATTCAATCCATTCCTAGAATGAATTGGGTACTCAATTTATAGACCACTTTGGGGGAAAGAGTGATGACGTCTCACTTGCTGAGTAGCTAACGACCATCAAAAGAGCACCACATGAGTATATGCAAGATTTCAACATGCCGTTTCAAAAGACTTGGGATAGAATCCCCATTATGGTAAGATTGATGCCCAACTATGCTTTCTTATATTATTTAAGAGCATTAAATATTGATATTTCTATGATGATACAATCCATGGGAGGGCATATACTAACTGCTGCTTATGACATAGCCATAGTAGCTAAAAATTGCTTAGTACAGGCTGGGAAAATAGCCCCTAGACCTCACATGCCACTTTTCCTAGAGATATTACCTCTAATTTAGGCCATTACTCCCACATTACCTCCTCTACCTTGTGTAGAGAAACTAGCTACTATTCTTTCCAATGAGCTTCATGAAGTTATGAGTCTGTTGTAGAGCATGTCAAATGAACTTGTAGCTCTTAAAAGGTAACAAGTTTTAAGTAATAGACTAAAACAGGGATATCAACATTATGGTCAAGCCCTTAGACTCCCCTTCCAAAACTATAATCAAGGACAAGGTCAACTCACTTAGACCAGACCATTTTAAAACTACAACACAAGCCCCCCTTCATCATCTAAAGTCATGGTACCTGTTTAGAATAATATGGTACAGGAATAGCCAAGTTGTGTGACCATGGGATATGATCAAGAATAGGCTGTTTATACAAATGAGATGATGGGTTATTTCTAGAATGTAGACAATTAGGTAGCCACTCATTCCCAAGTCTTTGAGATGCCAATGCAACATAGCACGAGTAACAATTAGGCCCAGCCTTATTCTACCCTCATGAATCATCTGGAAGGGGAATTTTATTCAGTGAATTATGTGGTTGCTACAGATAATCAGGCTGACTATGTTGTAGCCAACACAAGATTCAAGAGAAGATCAATGGGAGAATCCTAGGCTACCACCCAAGTGGTAGTAGCAACTTCTCCAACACACTCAAATCAAAAGGCCCTAAACTTTAGACAGTCGTTTGTTCCTTTAACACCTCAGCCTAGAGCTCAGGTTGGAATTAGTCCAAAGGAAAGCTTAAAGGGAGGCAATCCCTAGCTCAATATAGTGGACTAGATGATGAAGCTACATATGAACATATCTTTATGGGATTCATTGTCTCTACCAAGATAGAAGGACATGCTACAAAGGGAACTGCATGAGTTGGATCGACAAGCTATCCCAGAAAGCACTGATAATATCTTGATGATGAATGGACAGCCATCCACTTTAGGTCAGGTAAAGAAGGAAGAGAAAATTCCCCCATTCTACGTGTCCTTGGTTATGGGGGATTTCTTAGTGCACAAATGCATCATTGACAGTGAGGCTAGCACCTCAGTGATGCCCAAGTGCATAGCTAACAAAATGGGACTAAAATATGAAGAGATGAATAAGGGAGTCTTGTAGGTAGATGGGACACCTAAAAAAATAGTTGGAATTTTGAAGGGTTTAAGCTTGAAATTGCATGCTTAACCAACCTTCTCAATTCCCCATGATATAGTGGTAGCAAATGTTCCTCCTTATTTCATAATTTGCTTGTCCAAGGACTTCACATCAAAAATAGGTGGCTATCTAGCAGTGAATTGGTCCTATCTAGTTTTTAGAATCAAGTATGGGAGCAAGGTAAAGATTGAATCTGAGCCACTCTATAGGGACCATCTGGAACCATATTCATCCAAGGTAGTGAATGTTAGTTACACCATTATCAACCCAGAAGAGTCCTAGACAGACCAATCTCCATCCTCTGCTCTTGAAGGAGTTATAGACCTACTCTTAGATGAGTGGGGAAATGATAACTTTGAGCATGATCCTTACAAGTTCATAGAGGAGACAAACCTTGGAGTCTACTGCAAGCACAAAGAGGGTAGATTCATACCAAATATAATGAAGGAAAGTGAAGAAGACCTGGGCCTATGTCAGCTATATTTTGATGATTCCAGAAGTAAGCTGGGAGCTATTGATGGGGTGATGTTAGTCTCTCTTTCAAAGGAGAGATACATTTCAGCTTTTCATTTCCAATTTTCGTGCACAAGCAATGTTGTAGAATATGAGTCCGTTATCCATGGTCTGGAGTGGGCAAGGAAAAGAGGGATCAAGGAGTTGCAAGTTTTGGGAGACATGGAGCTAATTTTAAATCAAGTGAAAGGCCAAAATATGACAAAGAATTCCTTGCTAAAGTCTTACAAGCATAGGGTCTGGGACTTGGTGGAAGATTTCTTCACTTTCAATATCACCTCTATTCCTATAGAGCAGAACAAATAAGCAGACAGGCTAGCAACAATTAGTGCTCAGTTCAATGTTTCCAGGGAGATAAGTCAAGATTGTGGTTCACGCTACCTAAAGGTGGTAGTTTATCCCTCCATCCCAGACAACATAACAAACTAGCAGGTTTTCAAAAATGACTAGAAAATAGCTTTCTTCCTAAAGGAGGAAGCTGAGTTCGCAACACAGAACTAGGCAAAGTTGTAGCAGTAATATGAAAACTAGAACTGCTACAATAAGCTGCTAAAACTTCATCAAATTATTATTTGTAAGGGAATGGGCTGGCTAAGTCCACTAAATAAAATTTGATCAGAATCATAAAGAGGACCATGGAAGAAAATCAGAGGACTTGGCATGCCAAGCTGAAGATAGCTTTGTGGGCTAATTGAATCACTCTGAAGAGAGTAATCAGAAATTATCAATATACACTCGTATATGGTAGGGAAGCTATGCTTCCCATCTCACTTGAATTGCTAGCATTAGACCTCACCCGCCAGCTATAATTAGAAGAAGGAAATAGCATAGAGGTCAGGCTGTGCAAGCTAATGGAGCTCCAAGAGATTAGGGACTGGGCCATGGCTTCTATGACTAGTCCCCAATAGAAAACAAAGAGACACTTCGACAAGAAATCTTCATCAAAAGATTTCTCTAAAGGAGACATTGTCTTGAAATGGGATGAAGACTGAGCTAAGCCTAAAAAGCATGTAAAATTTGATGCCCTATGGAGTGGCCCATACATAATCACTCAGGGCAAGAAACATAATACATTCCAACTCTCTAAGTTGGATGGTGAAGAATCACGTATCCCAGTTAATGGGATACATCTGAAGCATTGCCATTGAGCCTTCCTTCATCTGTATATATTTTCCCTTGTTTTCTTTCTTATTTTCCCTAAGTGCTTTCCACACATGTTAACAGTTTTCTTAGCCTCGTGTGTGTGTTTTCATTTCCTTGGAGGTAAATATACATATTTATTTCTAAGATTTGTTAAAGCTATTACTAGTTTTTCAAGTTACCATTTGACTCTAGGCCTAATGGACTACAAGGCAACTAGTATTTAAGCATATCAGGCATGCTTCCCTTGGGAGTCACCAATTTGTTGACCAAATTTTGGACCCCTTATGCCCCTTACTATTCTAGGCCATTTCTTTGATTTTGTACAGGTCTTATAAAATCTAAAAACTCTACAGGGGATATTATCTAAGGATTCAGTAGCTCCCTATAGACTTCATGTTTCTATAGACTTAGATGGTTAGTCTTTTGGTGTAAGGAGGATCAGTTCAGAGAATGTTGGGGTTTTCAAGACTTTTCGAGATCTTGTCTAAAAAATTCAATCTTGGTTCAAGCGTCATTTCAATCTTTAATACCATCACTCCTAGTTCAATCCTTGATTCAGTCGGCACTTGGTTCATTCGTTTTCAAGTTCAAACATCTTGATTCAACAGCATTGAGCCAATTTTGGTTTAATGGTTTGGTTCAACGAGCTTAGTTTAAAGCAAGTGGTTTAATATTCAACACTTGGTTCATCAGCATGCAATGGTTGAACCATTGAACCATTAAACCAATTTTGGTTTAATGGCTCAGTTTAACACTCGGTTCATTAGCCTAGTTCAATCTATTGGCTCAATTCAAGTTCATCGGCATGCAATGGTTGAACCACTTGAACTGTAGAACCATTTTTGGTTCAACGGCTTGGTTCAAGGGTATGTTAGTTGGTCGAGGGGTAGTCCAACTTTAATGCCCTTGTGGAAGGCAGGCACATCAAAGGAAAATGACCAGGTAGGTTCAAATTTTTTTAAGTCCAAATTCGTTTAAGTCTCAAATCCCTTCAGACTTTTCTCTCGAAGGAATTCCTTTAGACAAAAAGTTTGAAGGAATTTGGGCATAGCTCAAATTAAAAGTCTAGAGCTGAGGAGAATTTTTGTAGACTTTTTCTCTGTGGGAAATGTCCCCAGACATAAAGCCCATGAAAGCCCAGGAATCTCTGAAGGAGCAAAGGACCCACCAAAGGACCACAAAGGGCAGGTGCCCTTGTGGGGGAATCTTAACCAAAATACAAAGGGCACTTTCAAAGGCTAGAGGGTCACTTTCCCTTTGAGAAGGTGCTAAAGAGACACAAAGGCAAAAGAGTGCTCATAGAGAAGGCTGAGGAAGACAAAGCTATAGAAAAGCCAGTGAAGGACCCAATGACATTTTGACAGGGATGAGGGCATCCCAAAGGCCATCAAAGTTAAGAAAGTGATTTAGCCATTGGTTTTCAAAGTGATGATGGCTACGAGAATGTCAAAATTAACAAAAAAATAGTTGTTTGCTTTCAAAATGAAAGAGCATTAACCATGGAGGGCACAAGTAATGCAGTGACCTGCCATAAGTTCACCCCCAAGGGATGAAGGATATAGAAGAGACAAGATAAGGGAAAAGACAAAATGACAAGCATGGAGTAGGGAGATAGTCCAAGTGGTGAAAAGGAAGTGCTGATTTGAGAAGTGACTCCAACAGGCAAAATAGTAGCTACAAACTAACCACTAGAGGATGTGAGCGGCCAACCGTGCACCCCTTTTTCTCCAATTAATATTTATGAGTAGAAAACCTACTTAGGTGCCTTTAAGAAGTAGCCTCTGTTAATGAGAAAAATGGTGTGGCCATGTCCAAAGAGGCCTGAAGTCAAAGCCAAGGTTGACATAGCATTTACTTCTTCAGACAACGTGCTCTTCCCAATGAGGGGATGCAAATGGGCCACTTGTAAAAGGGGGCACCAAATGGGCCTCCTTTCTTCTCCTATATGTTGAAAACTTGTCATTTTAAGAAAGGATCTTCTACATTTGTAAGGCATAGCCCTGGTAAAATTTTACTTGAATCAATAAAAAACATTTTTTACCTCTATCTTGGATAGATATTTTTGAGTATGTCTTGAGTGTTAGTTTGTGTTTAGTCATTATTTCTTGATGCTTTCACAAGTTCAACACCGACATACCTGTTGTCTACAAGGTGCCATTCCTACGATTGGTAAGGAGAGTTCTACTTGGAAGTAAAAAATAGAAGAAATTACTTGCAGTGTGCATCTCATAGCACCTAGGTTGATCTCTATTTCTGTATTTTCCATTAAAGCCTCCTTGTCAAGTTCTTACAGCCTGGGCCTTCTACCCAGAGTGAAGTGTATGTATGCACTTTTCTAATTTTAGTGTGAGGGTGAGAAGGTCATTTTATTTTGGTGCATCATCTCCTTAGAGTAGTTTATTTTCTTGCAATCTTCCTCCCTTTTCATCCCCCTTACTATATACCTATATACCTATATATGTGTGTGTGTGTGTGTGTGTGTGTGTGTGTGTGTGTGTGTGTGTGTGTGTGTGTGTGTGTGTGTTAGCACTTACTAGAATGAACATGATGCATCAAAGGGAGCTATCCCTTATCTAGAGACTCTCCCCTTCAACTTCACCAATCCCACATGTGAGAGGGGAGTTTCCATAGTTACGAGGAGAAGGTAGGAGCTCAGCCTCCTGTTAAGGGTGCAATCTTTGACATCAACAGTTTTGGCACGCCTGGTGGGATAGAATTTTATAAGTCAGTAAGATTTCAAGATTGATGCTAGTCCTGATACAACAAGTCAATATTTCTAGCATCTAGTGACTCAAGTGGTAAGAGCTTTAGTTTTAAAATCAAGACCAATTTTCTTAACTTTCAATGCCTAAAGTCACCGCAAGGTCTACTTCTAAAGGGGTTCCCTTCAATTTTGTTGAGTTACCTTTGAACTCTACAAAGAGACTAAGGTTTGAGAAGACCCATCCTTATTCAACAAGCCACCCTCCCAAACCTATTGTAAGGGAGACATACATTACAGAACTGTAGTTACAGCCCATCCCATCTATGTCATTGCCTTTTACAGCCTTTCATGGTCATAACCCCTTGAATCTCCCATGTTATGATCCAATTTTATGAATAGCCCTAAAAAATGTGCCTTATTTTGATGGAGAGGGACCCATTAATGTCATCGAGCACATTAGGAATATTGTTAACCTTTGCAATATTCACAATGTCATAGAGGAAAATATTGCCATCAGATTACTGGCATTATCTCTCAAAGGCAAGGCTCTTGATTGGTATGGGACCTTGACTATAAATTCAATCCATTCCTACAATGAATTGGGTTCTCAGTTGACAAACCGCTTTGGGGAAAAGAGCGATGACCTCTCACTTATTGAGCAGCTAACAACCATCAAAAGAGCCCCACATGAGTATATGTAGGATTTCATCACGCAGTTTCAAAAGACTTGGGATAGAATCCCCATTCTGGTAAGACTGACACCCAATTATGCTTTCTTATATTATTTAAGACCATTAAACAATGATATTGTTGTGATGATACAATCCATGGGAGGGCATATACTGCCTGCTACTTATAACATAGCCATAGCAGCTAAAAATTGCTTAATACAAGTTAGGAAAACAACCCCTAGACCTCACATGCCACTTTTCCCAGAGATGTTACCTCTAATTCAGGCTGTTACTTCCACATTAGCTCCTTTACCTAGTGTAGAGAAACCAGCTATTGTTCTATCTAATGAGATTCATGAAGTTAAGAGTCTGTTGTAGAGCATGTCAAATGAACTTGTAGCTCTTAAAAGGTAACAAGTTCAAAGCAATAGACTAAATTAGGGATATCAGCATTATGGTCAAGCCCTTAGACCCCCTTCCAAAACTATAATCAAGGACAAGGTCAGCTCACTCAGACAAGACCATTTCAAAACTACAACACAGGCCCCCCTTCATCATCTAAAGTCATGGTACCTATTCAGAACAATCTGGTACAAGAATAGCCAAGTTGTGTGACCATGGGATATGGTCATGAACAAGCTGTTTATACAAATGAGATGATGGGTTATTTCTAGAATGTAGACAATCAAGCAAGTGCTCATTCCTAATTGTTTGAGATTCCAATGCGACGTAGCACGAGTATCAATTAGGCCCAGCCTGATTCTACCCTCATGAATCATCTGGAAGGGGAATTTTATTCAGTGAATGATGTGGGCACTACAGACAATTAGGCTAACTATGTTGTAGCCAACACAAGATTGAAGAGAAGAGAAATGGGAGAAGCCTAGGCTACCACCCAAGTGGTAGGAGCACCTTTTCCAACACACTCAAATTAAAAGGCCCTAAACTTTAGATAGCCATTTGTTCCTTCAGCCCCTTAGCCTGCAGCTCAAGTTGGAATTAGTCCCAAAGAAATCTTGAAGGGAGGCAATCCCTAACTCAATATAGTGGACCAGATGAAGAAGCTACATATGAACATCTCTTTATGGGATTCATTGTCTCTACCAGGATAGAAAGACACACTACAAAGGGAATCGCATGAGTTGGATCGACAAGCTGTCCCAACAAGCATTGATAATGTCTTAATGATGAATGAATAGCCTTCCACTTTAGGTCAGGTAAAGAAGGAAGAGAAAATTACCCCATTCTATGTATCCTTGGTTATAGGGGATTTCTTGGTGCACAACTACATCATTGACAATAGGGCTAGCACCTCAGTGATGCCCAAGTGCATAGCTAACAAAATGGGACTAAAATATGAAGAGATGAATAAGGGAGTCCTGTAGCAAGATGGGACACCTACAAAAATAGTTAGAATTTTGAAGGGTTTAAGCTTGACATTGCATGTTTGTCCAACCTTCTCAATTCCCCATGATATAGTGGTAGTAGATGTTCCTCCTTATTTCACAATTTGCTTGTCCAGGGACTTCATATCAAAAATAGTTGGCTATTTAGTAGTGAATTGGTCCTATCTAGTTTTTAAAACCAAGTATGGGACTAAGGTAAACATTGAATCTAAGCCACTCTACAAGGACCATTTAGAACCATATTCATCTAGGGCATTGAATGTTAGTTACACCATTATCGACCCAGAAGAGTCCCAGATAAACCAATCTCTATCCTCTGCTCTTGAAGGAGTTGCAGACCTACTCTTGGATGAGTGGGGAAATGATAAATTTGAGCATGATCCTTACAAGTTCATATAGGAGACAGACCATGGAGTCGACTACATGCATGAAGAGGGGACCTTCATACCAAATATAATGAAGTCAAGCCAAGAAGACTTGGGCCTATGGCAGTTATATTTTGACATTTCCAAAAGTAAGCTAAGAGTTGGTGGTGGGGCGATGTTAGTCTCCCCTTCAAAGGAGAGATACTTTTCAGCTTTATGTTTCTAATTCTCTTGCACAATCAATGTTGTAGAATATGAGTCCCTTATCCATGGTTTGGAGTGGGCAAGGAAAAGAGGGATCAAGGAGTTGCGAGTTTTAGGAAATAGTGAACTGATTGTAAATCAAGTGAAAGGCCAAAATCTGACCAATATTTCCTTGTTGATGTCTTACAAGCATAGGGTCTGGGACTTGGTGAAAGGTTTCCTCACTTTCAATATCACCTCTATTCCTAGAGAGCAGAACAAACAAGCAGATAGGCTAGCAATAATTGGTGCTCAGTTCGGTGTTTCCAGGGAGATAAGTTAACACTGTGGTTCATGCTACTTGAAGGTGGTAGTTTAGCCCTCCCTCCCTAACAACATAACAAACTTTCATGTTTTCAAAAATGACTAGAAAATATCTTTATTCCTATAGGAGGAATCTAAGTTTACAACACAAAACCAGGTGAAGCTACAATAGTAATATAGAAACCAAATTATTTAATTGAAGAACAATAAGCTCCCTAAAGGTTTGGTCACTCTTGAGAGCATCTTCAATGGTGATGACCAATTGAGAAATGACAAAGCATGAATCATAACTAAGGAGGAGAATTATGAAAGGGTTGAGATCTTTAAGGACAAGTTGCTTGCACATGGAAAAGTCTGCATGGTTCGAGAAAGGTTGACTTTCATTTCATTGTGTCAGGAGTTTACTAATGTTTCTGCATGGGATTATAATGATCTGAAGGGCTTCAACCCAATACTCACCCATCACACCATCGAATTAAAAAAAACCACCAGGCTAGTCAAGTAGAAGCAAATACCCATCAAATCGATGATCAAGCCTTTGATGCAGAGGGAACTGGCCAAATTGATTGAGTTTGAGATTATATTTCCAATCAAACATTCCTCTTGGTTGGCCAATCTTACCCCTATTCGAAAAAAGAATGGGGAGATTAGGCTATGTGTTTATTTTAGAGATCTTAATAAAGTCTCTTTAAAAGATCATTATCCCATCTTGAGCATGGAGCAGATCCTTCAAAAGGTAACAGGTAGTGAGTGTTTCTCCTTCCTGGATGGTTATTTAGGGTATAATCAGATTCTAGTGCAAGGCTATGACCAACACAAAATGGCCATCACTACTAAATGGGGGATGTTCACATATAAGACAATGCCATTCGGGCTGGCTAATGCTAGTGCTACCATTCAGTGAGCCATGGACATGGCTTTTGAAGGCTTGATATACAACAATGTGCTGGTATACCTTGATGATGTGATGGTCTTCTCCAAAGAAGTGAGCCAACACATGGAACACCTTAGGCAGATTTTTGAAAGGTGTAGGGAATTTAGCATCTCTCTTAATCCAAAGAAATGTGTGTTTGCTTTTCATGAGGGGAAACTCCTTGGCCACATTGTGTCCAAGGAGGGCTTATCCATTGACCTTGAGAGAGTTTGTTCTATCCTGGAGATGTCCCTACCTAAGCATAAGAAAGGCTTGTAGAGTTTCTTTGGTAGGATAAATTTTATTAGGAGATTCATTTTGTATTTCATAGAGATAGCCAAGCCACTAACCTCTATGCTGAGGAAGGGTGAAGAGTTTAAGTGGACAACACAAAGGAAGGATAGCTTTGAGGCCATCAAGTATGCCATAACCCAGGCTCCTACTTTGATCAGCTTTGACTTCAATAAAGACTTCAACCTTTACACTTTTAGTAATGAAAAAGTGATCTCCACCATGCTTACCCAAGTCAATGGTGATAACCTCGAGCAGCCACTTGCTTTTTTTAGCCAGGGGCTAGAGGATTTCATATTTAGATACATGTATGTAGAGAAGAAAGTCTTGGCAATATTGTGGATCCTAAATAAATTTAGGCATATGTTGTCTAACAACAGGATTCACCTCATGCTCCCATATCCTCGCATCAAGGTTTTTTTGACCAACTGAGACCTAAATGAGAAGAGAGTGGGGTGGATCACCAAGGTGATGGAGTATGACATAGACATCAAGATCACCAAGCTAGTGAGGGAAATAGGTCTATATGAACACCTTGCTATAGACTTCAGGTAGAAAGGGGAAGACAACTTACTAATTCACAATGCAGCCACAATAGAAGAGCTAGTTGTCATAAAGGATTTGACATCAGACTTGAGGCATTTTCTCCTCATTATCGAGTACCCACAGGGTCTTGATAAGACTAGAAGAAGGTACTTCAGGTTACAGTCTCTCCCTTATGTTCTAGTTGATGGAGTATTATTTAGGAAGGATCTCTCTGGGGTTCTTCTAAGATACATTGACCCAAACCAGACTGATAAAGTGCTATCTGAGTTCCATGATGGGCCAGCAGGTGGTCATTTCACTCCTAGAGCTACTATAGCAAGGATAATGAGAGATGGCTATTTTTAGCCTACTCTTTTTAGGGACACCCATGCATGGGTAAGAAAGTGTCAAAAGTGTGCACTTTTCAATGGGAAAAAATGATTGGCTTCCATGCCTCTACAGCTTATTTAGGTGGAACAACCATTCATGTAGTGGGGCTTGGACTTCATAGGAATGATCAATCCTCCCTCCAGTGCTAGAAACAAGTGGGTTCTGACTACTATGGATTGTTTCACAAGGTGGGTAGAGGTTGTTGCTCTGAAAGAAGCAAATGAAAGTGTGGTCCTAGAGTTTTATGAGGACCTACTGACAAGATTCAGAGTCCTGGCCACCATAATCTCAAATAACACATTTGCTTTTTTGGGAACCAAAACAAGTGAATGGGAACTGAGGTATGGTATATATATCAAAACTTCATCAAATTATTATCTATAGGGGAATGGGTTGGCTAAGTCCACCAACAAAAATTTGATCAGAATCATAAAGAGGATGATGGAAGAAAATCAGAGGACTTCGCATGCCAAGTTGAAGACAACTCTATGGGCCGATCGAATCACTCTTAAGAGAATTATAAAAATTTCTCCATATATGATCATATATGGAAGGGAAGCCAGGCTTCCCATCTCACTTGAATTTCTAGCATTGGACCTCACCCACCAGCTATAATTAGAAGAAGGAAATAACATGGAGGTCAGGCTGTGCGAGCTGATGGAGCTCCAAGAGATCAGGGACTAGGCTATGGCTTCTATGACTAGTCACTAATAGCAAACAAAGAGACACTTCAACAAGAAATCTTCATCAAAATATTTCTCTTAAGGAGACATTGTCTTGAAATGGGACGAAGACTGAGCTAAGCCTAAAAATCATGCAAAATTTAATGCCTTATGGAGTGGTCCATACATAATCACTCAATGCAAGTAGCATAATGCATTCCAACTCTCCAAGTTGGATGGTGAAGAATCATGTATCCCAGTTAATGGGATACATCTAAAGCATTGCCACTAAGCCTTCTTTCATCTATATATATTTTCCCTTGTTTTCTTTCCTACATTCCCTAAGTGCTTTTTACACATGTTAATAGTTTTCTTAGCCTCATGTGTGTGTTTTCATTTCCTTGGAGGTCAATCTATGTATTTAGTTCTAAGATTTGTCAAATCTATTACTAGTTTTTCAAGTTACCATCTAACTCTGGGCCCAATGGACTACAAGGCAACTAGTCTTTAAGCATAACAGGCATGCTTCCCCTAGGACTTACCAATTTGTTGACCAAATTTTGCCCAACAGGCAAAATTTTTAGTCCCGTTTTGCCCCTTACTATTCTAGGCCATTTCATTAATTTTATATAGGTCCTGTAAAATCTATAGACTCTCTAGGGGATATTTTCTAAGGATTCAATAGCTCCCTATAGACTTCATGTTTCTACAAACTCGGCTGGTTAGTCTTTTGGCATAAGGAGGATCAGTTTAGAGAATGTTGGGGTTTTCAAGACTTTTTGGGCTCTTGTATAATGAATTCAATCTTGGTTTAAGCCTCATTTCAATCTTCAAGACCATCACTCATTGTTCAATCCTTGATTCATTCGGCACTTAGTTCATCCATCTTCAAGTTCAAACATCTTGATTTAATAGCGTTGAACCATTGAACCAATTTTAGTTCAATGGTTTGGTTCAATGAGCTTGGTTCAAAGTGAGTGGTTTAATATTCAACACTTGGTTCGTCAGTGTGCAATGGTTAAACCATTGAACCATTGAACTAATTTTGGTTCAATGGCTCAGTTCAACACTTGGTTCATTGGCCTAGTTCAATCAGTCAGCTCAGTTCAAGTTCATCAGCGTGCAATGGTTGAACCACTTGAACCATTGAACCATTTTGGTTCCACAGCTTGGTTCAAGGGTATGCCAGTTGGTCAAGGGGTAGTCCAAGTTGAATGCCCTTGCAGAAAGTAGGAACTTCAAAGGAAAAGGACCGAGTAGGTTCAAATTTCATTATGTCTAGATTCATTTAAGTCTCGAATCCCTTCAGACTTTTTGCCTGAAGAAATTCCTTCAGACAAAAAGTCTAAAGGAATTAAGGCATAACTTAAATCAAAAGGCTAAGGTCGGGGAGAATTTTAATGGACTTTTTGTCTGCGGGAAATGTCCCCAAACATAAATCCCATGGAAGCCTAGGAACCTCTAAAGGAATAAAGGACCTGTCGAAGGACCCTGAAGGGCAAGTGCCCTTGTAGGGGACTCTCAGCCCAAATACAAAGGGCACTTTCAAACTCTGAAGGGTCACTTTCCCTTTGAGAATGTGCTAAAGAGATAAAAAGGCAAAAGAGTGCCTGTAGAGAAGGCTGAGGAAGACAAAGCTGTGGAAAAGCTAGTGAAGGACTTGATGACATTTTCAAAGGGACGAGGACATCTTGAAGGCTATCAAAGTTAAGAAAGCAAATTATCCATTGTTTTTCAAAGTGATGATAGCCGTGACAATGTTGAAATTAATAAAACAAAATAGTCATTTGCTTTCAAAATGAAAGAGTGCTAACCATGGAGGGCCCAAGTAATGCAGTGACCCACCAAAAGTTTGCCCCTGAGAGCTGAAGGAGATAGAAGAGACAAGATAAGGGAAAAAACAAAGTGATAAGCATGGAGTACACAGATATTCCAAGTGGTGAAAAGGAAGTGGTAATTTAAGAAGTGACTCCAGCAAGTGAAACAATAGCTATAAATTGACCACTAGAGGATCCGAGCAACCAACTATGCACCCCTTTTTCTCCATTTAATATTTATGAGTAGACAAGCTGCTTAGGTGCCTTCAAGAAGTAGCCTCGATTAATGAGGAAATGGTGTGGCCATGTCAAAAGAGGCCTAAATTCAAAGCTAGGGTCAACACAACATTTACTTCTTTAGAGAGCCTACTCTTCCCAATGAGGGGACGCAAATGGGCCACTTGTAAAAAGGGTCTCCGAATGGGCCTCCTTTCTTTTCCTATATGTTAAAGACTTGTCATTTTAAGAAAGGGTCTTCCACATTTATAAGGCATAGCCTTGGCAAAATTTCACCTGAATCAATAAAATTCATTTTTTACCTTTATCTTAGATAGATATTTCTTAGTATGTCTTGAGTGTTAGTTTGTGTTTAGTCATTATTTCTTGATGCTTTCATAGGTTCAACACTAACATACCTATTGTCTATAAGGTGCCATTCCTAAAACTGGTAAGGAGATTTCTACTTGGAAGTAAAGAATAAAAGAAATTGCTTGCAGTGTGCATCTCACAACACCTAGGTCAATCTCTGTTTCTGTATTTTCCATTAAAGCCTCCCTGCCAATTTCTTACAGCTTGACCCATCTGCCAAGAGTGAAGTGTATGTATGCATTTGTCTAATTTTAGTTTTTGGGTGAGAAGGTCATTTCATTTTGGTGCATCACCTCAGAGTAGTTTGTTTTCTTGAAATCTTCCTCCCTTTTCATCCCCCCTACTATATACCTATATATATATACACACATGTGTTAGCACTTACTAGAATGGACATGAAGCATCAAAGGGAGCTAGCCCTTATCTACAGACTCTCCCCTCTAGCTTCACCAGTCCCATAGGTGAGAGGGGAGTTTCCATAGTTGCGAGGAGAAGGTAGGAGCTCGGCCTCCTACCAAGGGTGTAATCTTTATCGTCAACAGTTTTGGCACGCCCAGTGGGACATAGTTTTATAACTCAATAAGATTTCAAGATTAATGTTGGTATTGATACATCAAGTCAAGATTTCTAGCATTTGGTGACTCCACTGGTAAGAGCTTTAGTTTTCAAATCAAGACCAATTTTCTTAACTTTCTATGCCTAAAGTCACCACAAGGTCTACTTCTAAAGGGGTTCCCTTTGATTTTGTTGAGTTGCTTTTGAACTCTGCAAAGAGACTAAGGTTTGAGAAGACCCATCCTTATTCAAAAAGCCACCCTCCTAGACCTATTTTAAGTGATGCATATGTTGTAGAGCCACAATTACAGCCCATCCCAGCTATGGCATTGCCTTTTGTGGCCTTTCATGGTCAGAGCCCCTTGAATCTTCCATGTTATGATCCAATTCTGGGAACAACCCTAAAAAATGTGCCTTCTTTTGATGGAGAGGGACCCATTACAGTCATCAAGCACATTAGGAATATTGTTAACCTCTACAATATTCACAATGTCATGGAGGAAAATATTGCCATCAAATTACAGGCATTGTCTCTCAAAGGCAAGGCTCTTGAGAGGTACGGGACCTTGCCTATAAATTCAATCCATTCCTGAAATTAATTGGGTACTTAGTTGATAGACCACTTTGGGGAAAAGAGCAATGACCTCTCACTTTTTGAGTAGCTAATGACCATCAAAAGAGCCCCACATGAGTATATGCAAGATTTCAACACATGGTTTCAAAAGACCTGGGATAGAATCCCCATTCTGGTAAGACTGATGTCAAGTTATGCTTTCCTCCATTATTTAAGAGAATTAAATAGTGATATTGCTATGATGATATAATCCATGGGAGGGCATATACTACTTGCTACTTATGACATAGCCATAACAACTAAAAATTACTTAATACATGCTAGAAAATAGCCCCTAGACCTCACATGCCACTTTTCCCAGAGATGTTACCTCTAATTTAGGTTGTTACTCCCACATTAGCTCCTCTACCTAGCATAGAGAAACCAATTACTATTCTATCCAATGAGCTTCATGAAGTTAAGAGTCTTTTGTAGAGCATGTCAAATGAACTTGTAGCTCTTAAAAGGTAGCAAGTTCAAAGCAATAGACCGAATCAAGGATATCAACATTATGTCAAGCCCCTAGACCCCCCTTCTAAAACTATAATCAAGGACAAGGTCAGCTCACTTAGACTAGACTATTTCAAAACTACAACATAGGCCCCGCTTCATCATCTAAAGTCATGGTACGTATTCATAACAATCTAGTACAGGAATAGCCAAGTTGTGTGACCATGGGATATGGTCAAGAATAGGCTGTTTATACAAATGAGATGATGGATTATTTCCAAAATGTAGACAATCAGGCAGCCACTCATTCGTAGGTCTTTGAGACTCGAATGTGACCTAGCACGAGTAGTAATCAGACCCAGCCTAATTCTACCCTCATAAATCATCTAGAAGGGGAATTTTATTCAACGAATTATGTGGGCACAACAGAAAATCAAGCTAACTATGTTGCAGCCAACACAAGATTCAAGCAAAGAGCAATGGGAGAAGCCTAGGCTACCACCCAAGTGGCAGCAGCACCTTCTCTAACACACTCAAATCAAAAGGCCCCAAACTTTAGATAACCATTTTTTCCTTCAGACCCTCAGCCTACAGCCCATATTGGAATTAGTCCCAAAGAAAGCTTGAAGGGAGGTAGTCCCTAGTTCAATATAGTGGACTAGATGAAGAAGCGGCATATGGTCATCTCTTTATGGGATTCATTGTCTCTACTAGGATAGGACATGCTACAAAGGGAATTGCATGAGCTGGATTGATAAGCTATCCCAGCAAGCACTGATAATGTCTTGATGATGAATGGACCACCTTCCACTTTAGGTTAGGTAAAGAAGGAAGAGAAAATACCCCCATTTTATGTGTCCTTGGTTATATGGTATTTTTTTGTGCACAATTGCATCATTAATAGTGGGTCTAGCACCTCAGTGATGCCCAAGTGCATACCTGACAAAATGAGACTGAAATATGAAGAGATGAATAAGGGAGTCCTATAGCTAGATGGGACACCTACAAAAATATTTGGAATTTTGAAGGGTTTAAGCTTAACATTGCATGCTTGCCTAGCCTTCTCAATTCCCCATGATATAGTGGTAGCAAGATGTTCCTCCTTATTTCACAATTTGCTTGTCCAGGGACTTCACATCAAAAATAGGTGGCTATCTAAGCGAATTGGTCCTATCTATTTTTTAGAACCAAGTATGCGACCAAGGTAAAGATTGAATCTAAGCCACTCTATAAGGACCATATAGAACCGTATTCATCCAAAGCAGTGAATGTTAGTTACACCATTATTGACACAAAAGAGTCCCAGACAGACCAATCTCCATCCTCTACTCTTGAAGGAGTTGTAGACATACTCTTGGATGGGTGGGGAAATGATAACTTCAAGCATGATCCTTAAAATTTTATAGAGGAGATAGACCTTAGAGTCTACTGCATACATGAAGAGGGTACCTTCATACCAAATATAATGAAGGCAAGCCAAAAAGACCTGGGCTTATTGCAGCTACATTTTGATGGTTCCAAAAGTAAGCTAGGAGCTGGTGGTGGGGCAATGTTAGTCTCCCCTTCAAAGGAGAGATACTTTTTAGCTTTTCATTTCCAATTTTCTTGCAAAAGCAATATTTTAGAATATGATTCCCTTATCCATGGTTTGGAATGGCCAAGAAAAAGTGGGATCAAGGAGTTACATGTTTTGGGAGACAGGGAGCTGATTGTAAATCAAGTGAAAGGCTAGAATTTGACCAAGAATTCCTTGCTAAATTCTTACAAGCATAGGGTCTAGGACTTGGTGGAAGATTTCCTTGCTGTCAATATTGCCTCTATTCCTAAAGAGTAGAACAAACAAGTGGACAAGCTAGCAATAATTGGTGCTCAGTTCAATGTTTCCAGGGAGATAAGTCAAGACTGTGGTTCATGCTACTTGAAGGTAGAAGTTTGGCCCTCCATCCCTGACAACATAAAAAATTGGTAGGTTTTTAAAAATGACTAGAAAATAGCTTTCTTCCTACAGGAGGAAGCTGAGTTTGCAACAGAAAACCAGGTGAAGCTGTAGCAGCAATACAAAAACTAGATTATTCAATTAAAGAATAATAAGCTCCCTAAAGGTTTGGTCACTCTTGAGAGCATATTCAATGGAGATGACCAATTGAGAAATGACAAGGCATGCATCAAAACTAAGGAGGAGAATTATGAAAGGGTTGAGATCTTCAAGGACAAACTGCTTGTGCTTGGAAAAGTCTGCATGGTTCAAGGAAGGTAAATTTTCATTTCATTGTGTTAGGAGTTTGTTGATGTTTTTGTGAGGGTTTACAGTGATCGGAAAGGCTTCGATCCAAGACTCACCCAACACACCATCGAATTAGAAGAAGGTGCCAAGCTAGTCACGTAGAAGTAGAGACCCATCAACTCGACAATTGAGCCTCTCATGTAGAGGGAACTGGCCAAATTGATTGAGTTTGAGATTATATTTCTAATAAAACATTCCTCCTGGCTGGCCAATCTTGTCCCTATTCAAAAAAAGAATGGGGAGATCAGGGTATGTATCAATTTTAGAGACATTAATAAAGTCTCTTTAAAAGATCATTATCCCCTCCCAAGCATGGAGTGGATCCTTTAGAAGGTAATAGGCAGTGAGCATTTCTCCCTCTTGGATGGTTATCTAGGGTATAATCAGATTCTAGGCAAGGTTGTGACAAGCACAAAATAGCCTTCACTACTAAATGGGGAACATTTGGCTACAAGAAGATGTGATTCAGGCTGGCTAATGCTAGTGCTACCTTTCAGCAAGCCATGGACATGGCTTTTGGAGGCTTGATAAACAACAATGTGTTGGTATACCTCGATGATGTGATGGTGTTCTCCAAAGAAGCAAGCCAACACATGGAACACCTCAAGCAAATTTTTGAAAGGTGTAGGGAATTTGGCATCTCTCTTAATCTAAAGAAATGTGTGTTTGTTGTTCATGAGGGGAAACTCCTTGGCCACATTGTGTCTAAGGAGAGTTTATCCATTGACCCCAAGAGAGTTCGTTCTATCCTAGAGATGTCCCTACCTAAGCATAAGAAAGGCCTACAGTGTTTCTTTGGTAGGATAAATTTTATTAAGAGATTCATTCCAAATTTCATAGAGATAGTCAAGCCACTAACCTCTATGCTAAAGAAAGGTGAAGAGTTTAAGTGGACAACATAAAGGAATGACAACTTTGAGGCCATGAAGTAAGCCATAACCTAAGCTCCTACTTTAATCATCCCTGACATCAATAAGGACTTCAACCTCTACACTTTTAGTAATGAAGAAGTGATCTCCACCATGCTTACCCAAGCAAATGGTGATAACCTCGAACAACCACTTGCTTTTTTTAGCTAGGGGCTAGAGGATTTTGAAGTCTGATACACATATGTAGAGAAGAAAGTCTTGGTAGTAGTGTAGAGCCTGAAGAAATTCAGGGATATGTTGTCTAACAACATGATGCACCTCATGGTCCCACATCTTGGCATTAAGGTTTTCTTGACCAATTGAGACCTAAATGAGAAGAGAGTGTGGTGGATCACCAAGGTGATGGAGTATGATGTAGACATCAAGATCACCAAGCTAGTGAGGGGAAGAGGTCTATGTGAACACCTTGCTATAGACTTCAAGCAGAAAGGGGAAGATAGATTGCTAATTCATGATGCAGCAATAGTAGAAGAGCTAGCTGTCATAAAGGATTGGACATTGAACCTAAGGCATTTTCTCTTCATTCGTGAGTGCCCACATGGTCTTGATAAGACCAAAAGAAGGTACTTTAGGCTCTAGTTTCTCCCTTATGTTCTAGTTGATGGAGTATTATTTAGGAAGGATCTCTCTGGGGTCCTTCTAAGATACATTGACCTAAACTAGGCTGATAAAGTGTTGTCCAAGTTCCATGATGGGCCAGTAGGTGGTAATTTCACTCCTAGAGCTACTTCATCATGGATAATGAGGGTTGGCTATTTTTGGCCTACTCTTTTTAGGGACACCCATCCCTGGGTAAGAAAATGTTAGAAGTGTACACTTTTCGATGGGAAATAATGATTGGCTTCCATGCCTCTCCAGCCTATTTAGGTAGAACAGTCATTCATGTAGTGGGGTCTGGACTTCATAGGGATGTTTAATCCTCCCTCCAGTGTTAGACATAAGTGGGTCTTGATTGCTATGGATTATTTCACAAGGTGGTTGGAGGCTATTTCTCTAAAAGAAGCAAATGAAAGTGCAGTCCTAGAGTTTTATGAGGACCTAGTGACAAGATTTGGGGTTTCAACCACCATAATCTTAGATAGCACTTTAGATTTTTTGGGAACTAGAACAAGTGAATGGGTACTGAGGTTTGGTATATATCTCAGCACTTCATCAAATTATTATCCCCAAGGGAATGGGTTGGCTAAGTCCACAAACACAAATTTGATCAGAATAATAAAGAGGACCATGGAAGAATATCAAAGGACTTGGCATGCCAAGCTAAAGATAGCTCTATGGGCCGATTGAATCACTCCAAAGAGAGCAATCTAAAATTCTTCATATATGCTTGTATATGGAAGGGAAGCTAGGCTTCCCATCTCACTTGAATTGTGAGTATTGGACCTCACCCACCAACTACAATTAGAAGAAGGAAATAACATGGAGGTTAGGCTATGTGAGCTAATGGAGCTCCAAGAGATCAAGGGCTGGGATATGGCTTCTATGACCAGTCACCAATAGCAAACAAAGAGACACTTTGACAAGAAATATTCATCAAAATATTTCTTTTAAGGAGACATTAACTTGAAATGGGATGAAGACCGAGCTAAGCTTAAAAAGCATGTAAAATTTGATGCCCTATGGAGTGGCCCATACATAATCACTTAATGCAAGTAGCATAACGCATTCCAACTCTCCAAGGTAGATGGTGAAGAATCATGTATCCCAATTAATGGGATACATCTGAAGTGTTGCCACTGAGCCTTCATTTGTATATATTTTCCCTTATTTTATTTCCTACTTTCCCTAAGTGCTTTCCACACATGTTAATAATTTTCTTAGCCTCGTGTGTGTGTTTTTGTTTCCTTAGAGGTAAATCTACGTATTTGGTTCTAAGATTTGTCAAAGATATTGCTAGTTTTTCAAGTTACCATCTGACTTCAGGCCTAATGGACTATAAGGCAATTGGTCTTTAAGCATATCAGGCATCCTTCCCTTGGGAGTTGCCAATTTATTGACAAAATTTTATCTAATAGGAAAAAATTTTGGTCCCCTTCTGCCCCTTGCTATTCTAGGCCATTTCTTTAATTTTTTATAGGTCTTGTAAAATCAACAGACTCTACAATGGATATTTTCTAAGGATTCAGTAGCTCCCTATAGACTTCATGTTTCTACAGACTCATCTGGTTAGTCTTTTGGCATAAGGAGGATTAGTTTAGAGAATGTTGGGGTTTTCAAGACTTTTCAGGCTCTTGTCTAACAAATTCAATCTTGATTCAAGCCTCATTTCAATCTTCAAAACCATTGCTCTCAGTTCAATCCTTGATTCAGTTGGCACTTGGTTCATCGATCTTCAAGTTCAAACGTCTCAATTCAACAATGTTGAACCATTAAACTGTTGAACCAATTTCGGTTCAATAGTTAGGTTCAATGAGCTTGGTTCAAAGCGAGTGGTTTAATATTCAACACTTGGTTCATTAGTGTGTAATGGTTGAACCATTGAACTGTTGAATGAATTTTGGTTTAATGGCTTAGTTCAACACTTGGTTCATTGGCCTAGTTTAATCAGTTGACTCAGTTCAAGTTCATCGGCGCATAATGGTTAAACCACTTGAACCGTTGAACCATTTTTGGTTCAACAACTTGGGTCAAGGGTATGCCAGTTAGTCAAGGGGCATTCCAAGTTTGATGCCCTTGTAAAAGGTAGGCACTTAAAATGAAAAGGATTGGGTAGGTTCAAATTTGTTTAAGTCTGGATTCGTTTAAGTCTCGAATCCCTTCAGACTTTCTACTTGAAGGAATTCCTTCGAATAACAATTCTGAAGGAGTTGAAGCATAACTAAAATCAAAAGGCTAGGGCTGAGGAGAATTTCCATAGAATTTTTTTCTATGGGAAATGTCCCTAAACATAAAGCCCACAGAATCCCAAGAACCTCTGAAAGAACAAAGGACCCACCGAAGGACCCCAAAGGGTAGGTGCCCTTCCGGGGGGCTCTCAACCCAAATACAAAGGGCACTTTCAAAGGCTGGAGGGTCACTTTCCCTTTGGGAAGGTGCTAAAGAGATACAAAGGCAAAAGAGTGCCCGTAGAGAAGGTTGAGGAAGACAAAGTCATGGAAAAGCCAGTGAAGGACCTGATGACATTTTGACAGGGATGAGGATGTCCTGAAGGCTATCAAAGTTAAGAAAGCAAATTAGCCATTGGTTTTCAAAGTGATGATGGTCATGAGAACATCAAAATTAACAAAATGAAATAGTCATTTGCTTTCAAAATGAAAGAGCGCTAACCATGGATGGCCCAAGCAATGCAGTGACCCACCAAAAGTTTACCCCCAAGGGCTAAAGGAGCTAGAAGAGACAAGATAAGGGAAAAGACAAAGTGACAAGCATGGATTAGGTAGATAGTCCAAGTGGTGAAAAGGAAGTGCTGATTTGAGAAGTGACTCCAGCAAGTGAAACGGTAGCCATAAATTGACCACTAGAGGATGCGAGTGGCCAATCATGCACCCCTTTTTCTCCATTTCATATTTATGAGCAGACAAGCTGCTTAGTGCCTTTAAGAAGTAGCCTCGATTAATGAGGAAATGGTGCAGCCATGTCAAAAGAGGCTTGAATTCAAAGCCAGGTTTGACACAACATTTACTTCTTTAGATAGGCTACTTTTCCCAATGAGGGGATGCAAATGGGCCACTTGTAAAAAGGGGTGCCAAATGGGCCTCCTTTATTCTCCTATATATTGAATACTTGTCATTTTAAGAAAGGATTTTCCACTTTTGTAAGTCGTAGCCCTGGCAAAATTTCACCTGAATCAATAAAATGCATTTTTTACCTTTATCTTGGATAGATATTTTTGAGTATGTCTTGAGTGTTAGTTTGTGTTTAGTCATTGTTTCTTGATGCTTTCACAGGTTCAACATCAACATACCTATTGTCTACAAGGTGCCATTCCTGTAATTGGTAAGGAGAGTTCTACTTGGAAGTAAAGAATAGAAGAAATTACTTGCAGTGTGCATCTCACAGCACCTAAGTTGATCTTTGTTTCTATATTTTCCATTAAAGCCTCCCTGCCAAGTTCTTGTAGCCTGGGCCTTCTGCCAAGAGTGAAATGTAGGTATGCATTTGTCTAATTTTAGTGTGAGGGTGAGAAGTTCATTTCATTTTGGTGCATCACCTTCTTAGAGTAGTTTGTTTTCTTGCAATCTTCCTCCCTTTTCATCCCCCCTACTATATGCCTATATATACATGTGTTAGCACTTAATGGAATGAACATGATGCATCAAAGGGAGCTAGCCCTTATCTAGAGACTCTCCCCTCTAGTTTCACTAGTCCCACAAGTGAGATGGGAGTTTCCATAGTTCTGAGGAGAAGGTAGGAGCTTAGCCTCTTGCCAAGGGTGCAATCTTTGATGTCAACACTAACAATGCAAATCAAATGATGCAAATGCAAAATCACCTTATCCATCTTCAAACCCACCCTCAATAAATATCATGGAACACACATAACTAAAATTTTCTTACACCTCCTCTTTGATATTTTAATGGTAATATCATCCCTCAACCTTCTCTTATTAATAAAAAATCAAGCATATTCAAAATAAGCCTCTTACATCTCAAATTGTTAATATCGATATACGAGGTATCACCCCTACCATTTTTTACAGTGGGTCAATTGATCCTACTCTTCATTTAAAAACATTTGGTAATCTATATAAATATTAGGTTAAATTAAATACCTTTGTTGCTACCAAGATATTATCCAAAACTCTCATGGGTGATTCTTTAGATTGGTACAACCAACTCAAATCTCATTCCATCTATAGTTTGCAAGACTTATTCAATGGTCTCATCTAAGAGTTCCAAACTAGTGATCTCCCTGAGAATACCTTGGCCCATTTTATCAATTATAAATAGTTTGATACTAAGACTGCATAAGATTTAATTAAATGATAGAAGACCTTGTCCATCAAATGTGAACATAATATGGAAAATTAAAACCTTTTTCATATATTTACCAATGTTTTTTTCCCAAGTTACAATATTGGGTCCATACTCATTCTCCATGTACTTTTGAAGAGGAAATTGACCAAGCCAAGCATCAATATTTCCTTATGTATCAATTTGAACCATCCCAACATTTAAGGCTACTTTAATGTTACTTATGATTAATAATTATAATGCTACAAATGATGGTGTCACTGACTCTTATCATACCCTTAAGACTATTCAATCTATTATTCCTAACCAAACTTTGTAATAAGTTTCCCCTCCCAACCACATCATTAATCCTCATTTATCTTTAACCAATAACATCTAGAATCATACACCTTTATCATTAATAGAATTACAAAAACATCTACCAAGGCTTCTACCATGAGAGGTTGATCCCACTTGACCCATGAAATCTTGGTGTGATCCCAATAAATTTTATTGGTTTCATTCTAGTTGGGGTCATTCTCATGATAATTATAGGTAACTTCATAATTTGGCTATGAATTTCATTTTTTGTCCCAATTTCGACCATGATTATCTCATTCATAAACATAAATAAGCCTATGACATTGACTTGAAATCCCATGAAACACAAATTAAACATCTAGCTTCTTACTAGGATAAATCTCTAGCTTCTTACTAGGATAAAGCTCATTTTTACATATATAAATATCCTCTTCCAAATCACCAAGATAACCAAGACAAGACTACCCTTTCTACCAATAATTTTGACAGTCTTCTTAACCCAAATCTTGAAGAGAATGTGGTCAATATGACTAATATATGAAGGGTGGTTTCTTTCATTAATCCTCAATCCATCTACACATCTCAATTATCTCCCACATTTGATGTTATCTAAGATTATTCTCCAACTCACTTAACCAATTTGGAGAAATAAGACCTCATATCTTTTGATAAATAAAGTCCAACACCTTGATTAGATAACACTTCTCATACCATTTCTACCATTTCTTTAGTTTATTTACCTATCACTACTAATATTCAAACTTCTAGCAACACTTATTCTCAAACCAATCCTTCATCAACTACCCCATCCTCTCAAGATAATCAACAAACATATCCTCTAATTAAACCTTCCACCTCTTATCATCATAAATTCACATGTAGTTTAGCTCCTGCTTCTAAAGACCTCCTTCAATAATATGCACCTCTTTCCAACATTCTTCTTATGGTTTATGATGAGTTGGATCCTCTCACATAACTTAATAATCTCCCATCTCAAATGCCATTTCTTAAATTTATGTGAACCTCTCTAGATCATCATAATCACCTTATGAATCTTTTATTCAAAATGAACATCCCTCTTCCTCCCCTAGAAAGACATGAATCAACCTTATATGGATTAGAAAATAAAATTTTATAATAGTGAAAATATATGTCCATATATATTGATGAAATAATGGACACTTCTCTTTCATTTCAATTCCCAATTGCTTCTATGATCACCAATGATATTCTTCTTTGTGTGGATGATCCTCTTATTTTCATTAGTATCCAAATTGGTTATATATAAGTCAAGTGTGATTTAATTGATGAAGGTTCTAGGACTTGTGTTGCCTCTTTTGACTTTATCAAAACCCTTGGTATTTATAATTTAATCTCAAATCTACATGCAGTACATGCTAAGTCTATGATTGAAGGAAGATTCCTCCTTTAGGTTATGTGTGGATCCCCATTATTGTCCCACCTATCACCATTCATATGAAGGTGATAATATTCAATTTTCCTCTATCTTATAACATTTTTCTTGGTAGGCCATGGACTTATCACATGAGATAAGTTACCTCTTCCACTTGTTAATCTATAAAATTTCCTCATAATGGATCCATCTACAGGATTTAGGGTGACACCAATCCTTGAAATTTAAAATAATATCAAGGCCATGGTGTGTTCAATATTCCTACCCTTAAACCCTTGCCAAGCATTCTATTTTGTGAATCTCAATGATTTAACTTTCCTATCAATTCTACCCAAGGTTATAATGGTCACCCTAAACTCATTGGGAATATACCCCCCTAACCTCCTGGATTTTGATGATGATGATCTTGATGAGATCAATCTCAAGATTAAAAATTATGATATCTCACCTCATATCATCTCTTAGCTTCCCACTTATTTATAGCCTCATTACCATCAACTAATTTATGATGACATTCATGTTATCTTAACTAAGACTTGACATTCCAATCATCACATAACATTGGATGACAAGGTCATCCCTACCTATACCATTGATCTTCATACACCTGATTATGATGATGATTATACCATAGATGATCCATTCTTAGGAGGTCTTTTTCAAGCTTGTAATGTTGAGATTATTTGTTATCATTCCTCTTTACTTTAGTATTTAATATATCTTATAGTATTCCATCCTATGTCATTCTTAATTTTAGCATTTTTCATCTTTATTACATGGTAGAGATGGTGTGCACACCTCCATTTTTTGAAGAACCTCATATGCGTATGTTTATATATCATGTTATGACTTGTCCGTATCACATTTATAGATACCAAAACCATTATATCCAACTTATCCTTAAGATTCTTGTGATTGTCCTTCAACCTTCTATGCATCCTACTCTTCCCTCCATAGAGCCTAGTTTGGATCCCATTCCCACTCCATATATATCTTAGTATATTCTTATTTTTTATCCTATTTCTCCTTTAGTCAAGCCTTGCCTAGTCTCTCTAATAATTCCACCCTTTTTTGGTGATGGTTTTATCCCTTTACCATTGATGGATCCTTCACCCACCAAATAGGATGATCAACCTTATTGTTGTATTCATAAAGCTATCAATCATTCGACCTAAGATTTTTTATTTTACCAAGTTTCCTTAGATTTTGTTTCCCCTCATTTTATGAGTACACCCACCAAGCATACTCATAGGTGTTTATATTACTTCCATGGCAAAGATAATCATTAATCCATGTAT
>JARHVA010003670.1:1557500-1575000 GCA_037957365.1 Torreya grandis | reverse complement strand
TATTATAAAATTGCATAAGGTAATAAGATGGACTAAAACATAAAATGATTAATCAGCTACAATCTAATGGTACAAAAACACATTTCAATAGGCATAAACAAGGGAATCTACCACATGTAAATCCAATTACAATAATAAATCAAATGAAAACTACAAGGAGAACACCCCTACAAAAATCCCTGTGATCCCAATCATTGGTGGCCCTTACCACCCCATCCATTAACTTTCTAGAAGGTTTTGGCAACTAGGTACTTAGACAAGGTAAGAAATATACACATAATACTAAACCACTAGTAAGGACATACAAGAACCAACAATAGGGACAAAAAAGTAATCTAGTAACATAAATAATAACACTCAACGAAACCATTAAATGAGTAATCTCTAAGGCATATATTGGGTTTTTATAGAGAATGATTTATGTCATGAGTCAGGGTCTAATATAAACAATTCATAAGACAAAAGGTTTTGCAAGGTTCCAATGCTCAACCCAAGAGGCTTATCTGAGTGTAAAATAGTTAAACACAAGGGATCCAAATCCCAATAACCACATAAATCTATTGAGTAAAAAGGGGAATTCATAATTCTCATTAAAAAAATTAAACTAAGTTGGCTTTGACATAGTCAGGTAAAACAACATTAATTTCTACACATAATTCAATAGATCCAAAATAATGGAAAAGAGGCCTCAATTAACCAAGCAAAATAACTCAATAAATAATCATAAGTTAGTAATTTCAACCTCAATAGGTTGAGGAGAACCCCAATTCAATGATGAGAGTATAACCAAGGTGACATGTTTATTTTGGTTTGTGATAGGGAAGAATCAAACAAGGTTCTCATATGTTTATTCCACTATGGCCAATGCCTCGCATATATAACTACATACATACATACATGAATATATATTCCAATAGAATATCATATTTAATAAAACTAAATATACGTGAATTATTCCTAATTATGAGCATATCTAATTATCAAGGATGTGTTATTCAATTTACACATACAACCAACTAAAGGGGAATTATCTTGCCAAAAGGGTGATTTAAAAATGACACATATAACAACATATAAGCCTACCATACTTAATTATTAAGGATTTTCAATTATTTTTTTATGTTGGGAAGTGTATATGTATGCATGCATGTATATGTGTATGTATGATTTATTCATAAACTCTCTCTCTCTCTCTCTCTCTCTCTCTCTCTCTCTCTCTCTCTCTCTCTCTCTCTCTCTCTCTCTCTCTCTCTCTCTCTCTCTTTCTCTCTCTCTCTCTCTCTCTCTCTCTCTCTCTCTCTCTCTCACACACACACACACACACACACACACACACACACACACACACACACACACACCCACACACACACACACGCACACACACCAGTTTTAAATTTGAAAAAAGGAATTATAAAAATAAGATATAATATGTCTCATGGAGTTAAATAAATCTATTTTTTTTCTCTTTAACACCAAAAATTGACTTCCTTTACACCCCTACAAAAATTATAGTGTACGGTAACCCCATTAGGGGAAAATAGGTTAAATTAACTCATAAAAACATAACAGTTTGAAACCTTTGTAATCAATCAATAAAATAAAATTGTAGGTTTGATAAGATAGTCATGGTATAGGGCATTAATTTAAACATTCATCCCATAAAATAGTCAATATATTCACTAGATTGGAAGAAAAAATTGGAAACAAAATTGCATTGACTAGGCTATGCTAGTTTTAACACTCAAGGAGAAATTAGAAAAATAAATTATGAATTAACATTTTCATTCAATCAAGATAGATAATTTAAAATTCATAGGTGGCTTACCCATATAATTCTTTATCTCACATTGAAATACTAACTCCCTATGCATGTTTCCAGCCTCTTCCATTTATGGCATTGATCCACATAAAAATGAAACCAAATAATAACCATAATAAAAACTCTCAGCATGTCTTCAAATATTCCATGTCCCCCTTTGGCATCTTTCTCCCTATCATCACTTCTTCTATGCTCATCATGCTTTATTTTATATTTTCTTTTTCTCTTCTCTAATGCATCCTCCATTCCTCCTTTTTTATACCCATCCCTTTTCACTTTTGTCTATTGTATTATTTATTCCCTTGCCATATATGCCATACTTGTACCCTATGTTCCACCCTACATGTCCACTCCCATATGTAGACCTAACATACACCTAGATTCCTTTTCCATATGCCACCCATACTCCATCTAATCTTCCTCCACATGCCCCAACTATATTGGCATCCCATGCACTAGTCAACACTCCCTTAACATATGAAACAAACCCAAAAATTGAAATAACATAATATAATATATATCAATAAAATAGTGTATATATATATATATATATAATTATATATTTCCACCTCACTTCAACTCTGGTTAGAAAAAAGAGTAAAATAATGTAATCTTTAAAAATACTAATAACATTAAAATAACCAATAATAATAATTCATTAAGACATAAATAAGACAATCCCAAGTCATTAAATCAATTCTTGATTAATAAAATAATGAAGTTATTAAACATATATTAATCAATAAAATTATTAAATAAACATTGAACAAAATCCATAAATCAATTAAAAATAAAAATAATAATAAGTCAAAAAATAATAACTTAGAAAAAATCATTAAGATAATATAATAATAATGAGTGGAAATCCACTAATAATAAATTAAAAAAATCATTAAAATACATAAATAACTAGTTATAAATTGATGAAAACAATAACCACAAAAATTATTAATAAATTAGCAATTACCAAAATTGATAAAGTTGATAATGGGATAGTATTAGAAAGTGCATCCTGACATCCCCTAGAGATCAATGTAAAAAAGTAATAAATATGATCAAAGATAATAAAAATCATAAAATAAAAAGTAACCAAAATTATTAAATCAACTGAATCTTAAGGTGGTAAAATTCCAAGCAATGTTACCAAAGATATTCTCCAAGGTCAAGAGACCCATACAGGTCTAGATGAACACAACCAACTAGGTTAGTAGGTCAAGCCACTCTTATGCCTTAAACATCTAGTGTTCACAACACCCAATAAGGATAAATAAATACAAAGATAACCTCAAGCATACTAGGCTAGACAAAAGGAACAATAAAGCCAAAACTCAACACTCTAATCATGGAACCATGTAACATGCACATGTACAAATATATGGCATGACCAATAAAATGAAAATAAATAACATAATGGAATATAATAATGGTGGATTAATATCACATATTACATGCTATAACTATTGGAGTGATATTTAGACTACTCAATCACTAATGATATATATGAGATGTCCAAACATAATGCTAAGCCTACTTCATGGCTTGATACTTGCATCCACCAAATAAGACATCAAGAGTAGTTAAATGTTGTCAATATAACAATAATAAATCAAAATGAATCATCTATATGAACTAGTAATTTAAGCATGGTCATAAATATCTAAATAAGAAATTGAGTCAATCCTGATAACCATGATCATGAGTATGCCTTTTGAACATAATCAACAACTACAAAAATCACTAGTCAATCTCTATCATCAATACATGCTAAAATAATATCATACAATAAGGTAAATAAGCTAAATTAACATATACATAAAATAGGATAAGATGAATCTAGTGTATGAAGTATACATATCAAGATATGTTAAATGTAATACGAGTATTATTCATGACATAAGATATCACATAGGCTATCCAAGGTACCTGCATCACAACTATCTGAAACAAAACCAACATCAACTATCATCAGTCTAAGTGTTATAAAAAATATGATAAAGTAAGACAAAATCCATTATTAATAAGGGTTTATGTGGTCAGTTCATGACATCCTCCCCTCATTAAAAAGGATCCATCCTAACGACCATCAATAGTCAAGAACAAAATTCTCAATAAATGTCCAACAAAATCAATTAACATTACTACACAATCTCTCCACCCATTATGGGGTGGTAACGTTTAAACCATATCATATTGGCATTCATAATTGATATCATTAGATAACTATATTATCCAATGTATTATGCCAACTAATGGCCTCCTTCTCATCTTCATGTCCTTCATGACACTCAAATAGAAAAATAATACTTAAGTAGCACTACCACAGTAGAAAATGCCAACAAATATCTCAACTTGGTTGGTAATTTTCCACTCTCATGCCTTGAAAAGGCCATTTAAAATCATTAAAATCCATTAAAACTAGCTATGATAGGTTCATCAAACTCAAAATTTCTATAAAATCCAACAAAAATTCCAAGGTAATGATTGTTAATTCCAATACATTACTATTAAATTAACCAATCTAGCCTTTTATGAAGGCATTCACAAAGCATAGCAAGTATATAGTGTCCCAAAACATAGAATCTAAGACTTACCATAATACACTTCTCAACAAGGGCACTAACAACATTCCCTAGAAGTAACATATAACTAAGGGACTACAAGATAAAAAGTGATGTCTAAACTAGATTAATAATCTAAATATGCAACTTGACTCAGGTCAATGACACTTATTTTCAACACACATATACATAAAAAATGAGGTTAACAATCATGAAATAGTCCAATCTTAACAGATTGAAGCCAAAATCTAAACCAAGAGTTGAAATCTTCCACTAAAACATTATGCCACATACAAAATCCTAAGATCATTCATCACATAATTTCACATCATAAGGGTAGTAACCATATTGTTATGATTACTCCACTATACCATCAACCATTAGGGGGTTAGTGTAATGTCCCACACCAATCATGCTAAACAATGGAGAAGCCATATTAGGCATCACATGCAACCTAAAGACTTACATCAAGTTCTCCAACACACACACAAGATTGCATGATGGTCTAGAGATACCAATCCCACCATCCAAAAATAATCATCTAAAGGCATCATCCAACTTTTGTCACTCTATCCAAGAGTCAAGTGGGCACCTAAGATTTTAAACACCACCTAATCAGGGCTTAGTGCTACTCTACCCAAGCATAAAATTAGTATATATTCTAGTAATGCTTCTAAAGTAAAACAAAAATATTGATCCCAAAATATTTATAATATGTATAAAAATAACAATACCTTAACCAAATCATGGTTTCACCTATAGCCCTATGCATGCATACATTTCAACAAGCACCACCTTGTTGATTTGCATAAATTTCCAAGTCTATAAGACCAATTAGTGCTTCACAAGGGGAAAACAATAAAACCCCACAATAGTTTCTTTTACCACAACCTCCAAGAGGCATCTAAAGGAATGTTAAATCCATAAAGTGACCATTATGCACTAATATTTCATGTCCAACTCATAGTATACATGGTGCACACTCTAAATGAATCAGGTTGCTACTTATGCAAAGCGAAAAAGTGGAATTTTATCCTATGAGAGAATCCACTTCCTTCCTATACCTAGTCAAAAATTATTATGAATGTAGTGCTTCTCTACCATCAAAATCATACTTTCACCAACATTCAATGCTAGAGTAGTGAATATGGGATTACAAAACACTATAAAACATTATACCTCGTTAAATTCAATCAAATATAAAATGATTTCATGAAGAAAACACATAACATGAGTGGTGTACACCCATATTACCACATATCAAATATATTAAAAACATAAGGTCACATCTATTTCCAAGACATGTACACAAAATATTCATGTAAAATTTTTAAAACATAGATCAACATAAGGTTCAAATGATTGATGTCATAAGCGGGTGATCACTTTACACAATTAATTTATCATCATTCACATTTTCAACCACTAACAACATACATTCACGTATGTAAAATTCCCATACAATAATGTTGATATCAATAATGGAAGAGAAAACTCATAAGGTTATTACATACACATAGGGCATAAAATATACCAATTTACATGATTGGACATAATCAACAGAATGTACAAGTTCACACAACAAGGTTGATATCAAAACAAGTATATGGAGGTCCACAAGTCAACCATATGCACAAGTATAATAAGGACATAAATTTATGTGATTTAACAAGATCAATGAAAAGTAATTATTACATAACACATAATAGTTAATAAACAAGGAGGATCTATATGAAATAGGGCATGTAGAAATGACTTAAGAATTCAATAATTATGCTAAGGTACTTTCACATCACAATGAATAATGTACATGGTAGTGAAGCACAACCGTCCATGACTCACATCAGGTCACCTGATGTCTAGATGTCATCCAAATGACAACAAATAACCATAATAAAATACACATAATCAGTCCCAAGGATCTTTTATTAGAATTATAATTTCCCACAATCAACAAGTTTAACTAAACTCATAATAAATATCTTTATGGATGCAAGACATATCTATATCATAATAGACATCTTACGAGTATGAAAACATAGCCATACTTTCAACTAATCATCCTCATTGGTGCATAAGTTAGCTATAATTAGATAAACATCCCCATGGATATAGCATATCCATGGTCAACATTATAACCTCATGAAAATCAACCTATCCATGGTCAAATAACCATCACTGATGTAAACACATCTATGATCAAAATAAAATCATAATTCAAAAAAAGAAATAAACATCCCCATATGATTTTTTATTTTTATCCCATTGGAGGTAAGAAACCACATGATCCTATATCTAACTCATAGAGACTAAATACATAAACTAGATCAAGCTCTTAATACAATTGAAGATGTTCCCACAAAGTAGAGTCTCAATCCTCACTAACTTACCCAAGTAAATATGACACCCTTACCCTACGTATCTCTCTATGTTTGAGATCAACCCTTAGTATTCCTAAGGTTAGGATGTACTAAGCATATATTAATGACTTACACATACAAGTCAACATTAGATATCAAACATCATTTCCTCACTTCTAAGGTGAAGCGATGATCACTAACTAGTCTTCCATTGACTTGCCCATACAAGTCAATAGTTGACTAGTGATGTTTTCCCCAATACAACCAATGGGGGAAGGGTTGACCCAAATCAAGCCACAAGTAATCATCATGAGATCACTTGTATAAATTTATCAATTTCTACATGCAGACACACACACACACACACACCTTCGATAGTATAATAATTTCTATCACTCCAAGATTGTATAAACAAAGCACTAATCAACTCATCCAAGAGGTTAAATGAATTTATAAGGGTCACCACATGACGTTTTCAATCATATAAGACCTTTACAAGTCCATACAAGGAATATAACTCCAGCCATGGTTTAGTATGCATGCTAAAGTATATGGTTTCAATTCAATCTTATCAAGACAACATAAATATACAAGTGACATTTACCATCAAAAGGCACTAGCATACAATTTATAAAAATAAGCCTCCATAATTATATTTACATCTACACTAGGTGTATTTATATCCATCCCATGTACATTATGTAAACATAGTCCATTTGCAAGGGTATGTATAATCATACAAAAACTTGACCAGCTTTCCAATCACATCCCAAAAATTAGTACAATGTGTCCAAACTCATCTAAAACATATAAAGCATAAGATCTGACACTAGATAAAACAACCTCAATTTATTTATTGAAATTACTTTTCATAGTATACAATAGAACATTAAAGGTCCCAATGCATATAACTAGTGCAATTCAATACAACTCAAAAACTCTACATGAAGTACTAGCAATCCACAACCAACATCCCAATCATCCCAAAAGGTTATGCTATAAAAAACTTGAATAGGAATAAACACATCCCAAAAATGTCTTTTTAATCAATTGTTATATAATCAAGGTATATATGATGGAAGTGAAATACATGAACATGGGGTATAAATGATCAAACATAAGGGTCCATCTTACCAATATGCTTAGACAAGCCTTATCAAATCATGAGTTCAACAAGTGTAGATTTCTAATCCATTACTAAAACCAACATAACATGATCATAAGGGTCTAAAAGCCCTTTGGGGAAACACCCAAGTGAGAAATAATCATTTTCCTACCCTCATTGATCACCATACCATGATCTAAGGTCCTTTAATAATATTAAGCTTTTTCCTCTTAATTTGGCAGCCACACACATAGGATGTAACTCCATGAATCATGGATTGAGTTAATTTAAACTAGATGAGAAACAATATACTAAATTCAAGGTGGATGACATCATGCACATGATCCTCCTTATTGAAATGTATATCATTAGCATATGGAAATCCATAACTCTTCATGATATAGGAATAACCATCCCATAAGCCAGCCATATAGGTCTATACCTAAGTGATTTCTTACATATCTTTTAGTCATCAAATCCTATTAATGTAGAAAACATAGGTGTTCATGTCATCTAATTAACATGCATATGACCATGCATGAGTTAATTTCTTAAATAGTCTTATGCATTAATTAGGTATTTATTAAGGAAGTATGATTTAGTAATCATTCCCAACATAGATTATTTAATCATATAAGCAAGTGTTAACTTAAAGGTTTCCATAACCTACTAATTCTCATCCTCATTCTGAGATTATTTATAAATCACATGGATTATTCACATATTAATAATCACAACACAAAGTATATCATGAATTTGTTTAACAAATGTATGATTATACTTTTAAGCATGCATATCTACTAAACCAATGACTATCTATTCTAGAAAGAGCACCAATGATAATATAGCCAACTTCCATTAATCAAGAGTTACACAATAACCATATGAATTACTACACTTTTAGAAAACATGACATATATCCAAATCACTATAACACCATTAATGGTATAATCCATAATCTACAATGTGGTCCACATATGAAGAACATTATTTTAGATTACTTCATTGCTTAAGAAATAGAAGTAAGCCCATTTAGAATGATATTATGATTGATAAACATTCATTGCTACGCTATAGAAATGAGAGAATAATGCTTTGAATCATCAAGATAATAGTGCATAAACCATTTGAAATAATTTGTTTCTAGTCAAGAATATAAAAATGTTAAGGCTATGTGTTTAATAACCACTCTATAATTAAGAGATATCCTATAAAATCGTTATAATGTAATATCAAGAGATAAGTCTATATGCTAAATAAGCATTTCATGTTGTGAAAATGCCACAAATAAAAATCATCATGAAATTCATGTAAGAATATACATAATTATACCAAAGATATTCACAACCTCTAACTAATTCCAGCACATCATAAGACAACACCATTTTACCTTCAGGTAAATTTAAGGTTAAAGACATTATGGTTAAAATTATTTAAATAATAAACATTTCCTAATTTTATGCCTACATATAATAAACAAGTATGCCACTAAATCAAGTGCATACAATAATGTGAAAAGTTCAATTATAACATAATTCATTCTAATACATTACTTCTCATATGATAAATAAATACCACTATAAATGTACACCAAAAGAATAAATATAGTTGGTTAACTATACAAAATCCAACAACTATCAATAAGGATGCCTCCAATGTCAACATTATAGTCAATAATGTCCTTTTTTGGCATGTTAATATTATAAAACTACAAAAGGTATTACATTAAACTATAACATAAAATTAGTAATCAGTTACAATCCAATGTTCCAATAACATATGTCAATAGGCATGAATAATGGAAGCTACCACATGCAAATCCAAGTACAATAATGAATCAGATGAACAGTGTAAGGAAGACACCCCTCAAAACTAGCCCTATGAGCCCAACCATCAGTGGCCCTTACCACCTCAAGAATTATCTTCATATAAGGTTTCAATAACTAGGTACTCAGGTGAGGTATGAAATATACACATAATACTGAGCCAACAGTAAGGATGCATGGACAAAAGAAACAATGAAGTAAGATAAATAATAACACTCAGCCAAACTATTGGCCTCGATAATGCCCAAGGTGTATATTAGGTTTTTATATGGAATAATTTACATCATAAGTCAGGGTTTAATATAACCAATTCATAAGATCAAAAGGTTTTTTCTAAGGTCCAATACTCATCCCAAGAGGCTTATCTAATGGTAACCTAGCTAAACACAAGCGATCCAACTCCTAATAACCACATAACTCAATTGATTAAAAATGGGAAGGCATATTGCTCATTAAAAAAAAATATATTGACTTAGCTTTAACATAGCTAGTTACAACAACATTAATTTATTGACATAGTTCAATAGATATAAATAAATGGAAAAGTGGCCTCAATTAATCAAAGGGATAACCCTATAAACAATATTAGGTTAGTAGTTTCAACCCCAATAAGGTGAGGAGAACCCCACTCCAACCATGGGAGTATAATTTGGGTGGCATGGTTATTTGGTTTATGATAGAGAAGACTCAAACAAGGTTCATATATGTTTATTCCACTATGGCCAATGCCTCACTCATGTAACTATATATATATATATATATATATATATATATATATATATATATATATATATATATAGATATATATGTATGTATGTATGTATGTATGTATGTATATATATGTATGTATGTATGTATGTGTGTATATATATATATATCTGTATATATATATATATATATACATACATATATACATACATATATATATGTGTGTATGTATATATATATACATACATACATACATATATATATATACATATATATATGTGTATATATATATATATGTGTGTGTGTGTACATATATATATATACATATATATATATGTATATGTATATATATATATATGTATATATATATATATATATATATGTATATGTATATATATATATGTATATGTATATATATATATATATATATATATATATCCCAATGGAATCCCATATTTAATAAACCTAAATAAACATAGATTCGTCCTAATTTTGAATATAATTATTTATCCAAGATGTGTTATTCAATTTACAAATACAACCATCTTAAGGGGAATTCTCGCCAAAGGGGGGATTCAAAAATGACACATATAATAACATATAACCCTGTCATATGAAATTTGAAGAATCCATGATTATTTCTTTAATTTAGATAGTGTATATACACACACGTGCGTGCACGTGCACGCACACACACACACACACACACACACACACACACACACACACACACATATATATATATACACACACACACACACATACATATACATATATAGCATACACACACACACACACACACACACACTATATATATATATGTCTGTGTGTGTGTGTGATTCAATATATGTACATATACACATATATAGATAGACACACATACATACATATATATACATATTGCATTTGATAATCTCCCTTAGGATTTCCTTTAACTCCCTACTCGGTTCTAAATAAAAAATAGGCTATTAGAAACATAAGATAAAATCTACATTAGGTAATTAAATAAATCTAAGTTGTTTTATCTTTAAAACCAACAATTGACTTCCTTTACACCTCTTACCAAAATTATAGTGTATAGTGACCCCATCAGGCAAAAATAGGTTAAACTAATTTATAAAAACATAGCAGTTTAAAACTCCCATAATCAATCATTGAGATGAAATTGTAGGTTTGTTAATGTATTCATGGTATAAGCGCATTAATGGGAATCTCTAGCCCATAAAATAATCTATAGATTCACTAGATTGGAAGATAAAATCAGAAGCAAAATTACATTGACCATGCTATGTTAGTTTTAACACCCAAGGATAAATTTTCAAAAGAATTTCAATTCATAGGTAGCTTAACCATTTAATGATTGGTCCAAAATTGAAAGATTAATTCTCCATGTGTGCTTTGATCCTCTTATATTTATGGCATTGACCCACATAAAAATGAAACCAAACAATAACAACCATAAAAACTCCCAGCATGTCTTCTAATTTTCCACACCCCCTGCTTTGGTGTCCTTCTCCCTAGCATCCCTTCCTCTATGCTCCCCATGATCTATTATCTATTTTATTTTTCTCTTCTCCCCTCACCTAACCATTGTCTTCTCCAATGTGTCCTCCATTCCTCCTTTTCCTACCTGTCCCTTTTCACTTTTCTCTATTATGTTATTTATTACCTTATCATATGCACCATACCTCTTCCCTATCTTCTACCATGTATCTCCCCTACCATACCTCAACCTGACATATGCCTGACTCCCTTCTCCGTACATCGCCCATACTCTATCTAATCTTCTTCCACATGCCCCAACCAACTTGGCATCCCATGCATTAGTAAATGCTTCCTTAGTGTATGCAACAAACCGAAAAAAGGAAATAACATAATTGAATATATTTTAACAAAATAATGTGTGTGTGTGTTTGTGTGTGTGTACACACACACACACACACACACACATATTTCCACCTTGCTTCAACCTTGGTTAAAAAAAAGAGTAAAATATTGAAATCTTTAAAAATTATAGTAATATTAAAATAACTAATCATAACAATTCATTAAGCCATAAATAAGACAATATTGAGTCTTTAAATCAATTCTTAATGAATAAAATAATGAATTTACTAAACATATATTAATCAATAAAATTATTAAATAAACATCAAACAAAATTCATAAGTCAATTAAAAATAACAATAACAATAAAGCCATAAAATAATAAATTAGCAAAAATCATTAAGATAATATAATAATAATAATAATAATGAGTGGAAATATACTAATAATAATAAATAATAAAATAATTAATAAAATACATAAATAACAAGGCATAAATTGATTAAAACAATAACCACAAAAATCATTAACAAATTAGCAATTACCTAAATCTATAAAGTTACTAACAAGATAATATTAGAAAGTGCATCCTGACATCCTTCTAGATTAATTTAAATAAGTAATAAATATGATTGAAAATAATAAAAATAATAAAATAAAAATTAACCAAAGTTGTTAAATCAACTGAAGCCCAAGGTGGTCAAATTCTAGGAAAGGTTACCATAGACATTTTCTAAGGTCAAGAGACCCCTATGAGTCTAGACAAACCCAACCAACTAGGTTAGAAGGTCAAGCCACTCTTATGGATTAAACATCCAATGTTCATGACACCTAGGAAGGATAACTAATTCAAAGATGACCTCAAGCATACCAAGGCAAATAAAAGGAATAATAAATCCAAAACTTGACACTCTAATCATCGAACCATACAACATGGACATGTGCAAATATATGGCATGACCAACAAGATGAAAAGAAATAACATAGTGGAATATAATGATGGTGGCTCAATATCACATAGTACATTATATACCTATCAAAGTGACATTCTAACTATTTAATCACCTATAATATACCTAAGATTTCTAAACCTAACATAGAGCCAAGCTCATGACCTAGTTCCTACATCCACCAAATAAGACGTCAACAATACCTAAATTATGTTGATATAAAAATAATAAATAAAAATGAATCATAAATATTAAATATTAATTTAAGCATGGTCATAAATAGCTAAACAAGAAACTAAATTAGTCCTGATAACCCTGATCTTGAACATGCCCTATGAGCATAATCAATAGAAATTCACCAAGTAAATTTGTATTAATGATACATTCTAAAATAATATTATACAATATGGTAACTAAGGTAGAGTAACATATATAAAAAAAGATAAGATGAATCTAGTGTAAGCAGTATGTATATCAGGACATGTTGAATCTAATGTAAGCATTAGCTAGGACATAATATATCATATTGGCTATTCAAAGTACTTGTATCACAATCATCTAAAATAAAACTAACATTAGCTTTCATGAATCCTAGTTCCATTGAATATATGATAAATTAAGCCATAATATAGTATCTATAAGGGGCCATATGGTCAGGTTGTGACTCCTTATAGGTTTGCCACCTAGGCTTGTATCTATCCTAGTTGAATAGTGGTATCCAAATGCATGGATCTCTCCTAAGCCAAGGCCTATAATGTCTATGTCTCTCCTAATATTACTCCCATTGGTGGCTATAACCCATCCTTAGATTCCTACAACTACCACATGGCTTCCCCTACTAGTCTAAACTAGCCTGCTTGAGCTAGGGTAGATTGTACCATGGGATTATCTAATGTTGTAGGATCATAGGGTGATAACACTCCATCTAGAATATCCTGGTGTGTTACCATCACCAAGGATCCCTATTTGACCTTCTCTTTGTCCATAAGATTTAAAAAATTTAAACTAGATAGTTATTATATCACATATACATCTCAAAATCTATCTATCTACAATCATATACAACTAGTATTTTATATCAAAGACAAAAAATTACAACCATTTATTACATGTCTTAGTGTCACCAATCACCATCTCTTTGTCTTATCGATCACCAAGCACAATCTCTCCATTCAATCATCCCCTACGTACCTCATATATGGGATGCATCCAAATAAAAATAAACCCTAGAGTCACCACCCATTCACATCTCAAGCCTCACCTCAGTGGTGATTTTATATAGTAGCTTTGCCCTAGGTTGACTGACTAGTCATCTTTTATGACCACCCTTTATGCCTTTTCTCACTACTGGCATCTCCATCAGTTGTGTGATTGAGGTGATTATCACTCCTCCTATTATGGTGTTGACTATGGTATTTGTATAACCCCTACATCCACATCCATGCCCTCTCTAGATATCATCTATCATGCTTGATCAATCCATGGTCTCACACATCATGTTATGATCTCTAATCTCTTGACTGACACTCCTCCTCTCCCCCTCAGATCTCTCACATGCCAATCCCAAAATTTGGACACAACTATAGGAGCCACTAGGTGAGGGAGCTTGAACTATCCTAGTAAGCATGCTACTTGTTATGGCTATACCCACTAGGTGTAGTGGCCCATGATCCACATGCATGCTAACCCTAGAACCACCATCACCCAACTTGACCAAACCATTATCATATGTGCACAAGGCTACCACACAGTCCCTCTTTATGTGATTATATTTAGTTGTAATTTATCAATGACCATGTGGGTTAACCTAGTTAGTTGATACATTAAGAACCTCTCATATATCCATGCACTCAACAATACCATTGGCCCCATGGTCTTATATTCTCTAGACAACATCCCATACATATCATGTATGAATGAAACCTAGATGATATAACCCAAGTCATATATTTCCCCCAAATCCAATATCTACTGACACAAGGCTATTGCATACAACAAAACCTTGTCATCTAACTTGAAACATAACACTCATGTTGTAACAAGTCCTGTCACAACCTTTTAGATATCTAGAATATGGATAATATAAATATCAAACATATTCACCATTAATCCTTAGTAAATCCTATCCAAGCATGTATCCCACTAGTCTAATTCTTGCCTCTCCTCCTAATCATTTGATATCCCCATGATCATTATTTTCCCCCTTATAGGAAGTCTAATAAAATCATGGACATCCTCTAAAATGATACCAACCTCTATGGTATCCCCATCCACCAACCATATAAAATTATTGGTCAAGCATTCTTAGGATATTAGGAACATGACCACTAGATTAGCACTCAATGGGACCCATGGCATCTCCATGATGCCTCCCAAGCCTAGCATGACCAATCTAGCTTTATCTACATCTATCAAGCACTCCAATAAATCTAGTAACCATGATGCATCTATAAATCACCAAAATCTCCATTGCCCCTATAATAGTCAAATAATAAAATATTTATTAGACCTCCATGTCACTCGTAATCAAACTAAATTATTTTAAATTAAAAAAATGCCTAATTCACTTGAATTTATTCATTTCTTACCAATTTGACCTATTATCAGCTTAATTAGCCATTTGAGTACTCAATCAGGCACCATATGCCTTAAAAGTACTCTATTGGACATATTATTACATTTTAATACTATATCAGCCACTTATAGACATACTAAGTTGACCCTATAGTACTAGGTTAACCATTTGGACTTAAAAAACTAAGTTGGCATTTCCTTCTTCCCTCTGTAGTACTAATTTAGCCTTTTAACTTAACATACTAAGTCAACCATGAGGTACTATGCGAACCTTTTTACCAATAAACTAAATCAGCCAAGACCTACTAGGTTGGCCCTTTTGAACATTTATTTTATACATACTAGGTTGACTAGGTCAAACTTGTTATTTAAAATGTGCCAAATCTTTGACCCATTGTAATAAATTCCTTAGATATTTATTCCTTTGACCCCTTTCATCCTAGTTCCCTATTTGACCTCTAATGTCCCTAAAAACTTGCTAGGGTTCATTTTGGTATCTATATTTGGTCTAATTAAAAAATTTATATAAAAACACTTAATTTTAAATAAAATACTAAAAAAATTAAATTCTTAGTTGTTTACCTATGATGCACTCGCTACGGTCACTAGGCATCCTCCTCATATAAGCTATCATCTACTCACCATTTCAACTCTCTAGGGTCTCACTAGGTCTCTCATATCTCTATTTTTTCCTCAGAATAATTAAACAATATCAAATGAATTCTATTTCACCCTATTTATATTTACTATTCACAAATATTTATTGCTAGATACCTTATTTTATCATATCTTTGTTTTTACTAACTCATTTTCCAAACCATAAAAAGTTCTTAAATATTACATGCATAGGTTGAAATTTTTTCAATTGTCACTCTTCTGCACTAATCTCTATAGGTTCACATAATTTTCCTCATATTGGACACCTTCACATCTCTTGTATCTCCTTATTTATCCACAACACTAAGGTAAGTAAAAGTATGTGTTTTTTTAGTTTTATCCTTTCATTTATCTTATTTGATCTTTAATATGCTTTATTTAGCATTAACATTATGTGTCATTATATTTTATTCTTGAATCACATCCCTTCATACACTTATGTGACACGTGATGAACTTTGAGTGGGGCATATGTATACATAATATTTTCAAAGTTTTACCAGTTATTAACACTTTCTATCTTGAAAAAATCCATCAATTCTCAATCTCTCTAATTTCATGCCCTAAGGGGTGTACCAAGAAAGGGGTGGGTAGATCATTGGTGCTTCATAGGATTGTTGTCCCTTTTGTCACTTTTTATCTACACATTTGTCTCCTAAAAACCATTCCCCTTAGCTTGGCCTTCTCTTTTACATAATCCTTCAGTCTTTTTCCACCTTCAGTGCCCTTGTTCCTAACCTAAATCCTCTTTTAATAGTTTACATGACTATTTTGGTTGTTTCAACCTTTTACTCTTATTGGAAAACTTATTTAGGTTCTAGGTTATCTCTTGGCCAACCTAGTCCATGACCTAGTGAGTTTTTATCTATAATGATACTAGGTCGATTAGGTTAAACCTATCGAATAAAACTTTAATAAGGGTTTAGGGTTAAATCCTCCTATATAAACATAATCATTTCACTATTATTTAAATAAGAGAATAAGAAGTAAGATATATTTCACATCTACTTATCAAACATTCTATTTAAGGATCAAACTTAGTGTCTCATACTTTATATGCATATACAAATTTTGTCTTGTGGAGAAGTCTTTTTGATGAGTTGATAGGTTGTGTAGC